>CM022948.1:805767-950362 GCA_012931725.1 Litsea cubeba | reverse complement strand
AGATAAGAATGTTGAGGTGGATGTGATAAAACTAAGAAGAATAAAATTAAAAATGAGTGCTTTGGAGAGAATTTAGGAGTAACAACAATAGAAGATAAAATTAGATAAACTCATTTGAGATGGTTTGGGCATGTCCAACGTATGTCGGTATCAAATCCGGGTACAAAAAAGTTTGGTCAGAAAGGTTAATGGCCCACCAAGCGGGAAGGAGTAGGCCATAGTAGGAAGTGGACGGAGGCGTTAAAAATAGATATGAAGAAGTTAAACTTATATACGAGTTTGGCTTTAAGATAGTAATCGGAATGGAGAAATAAAATTCATATAGCCGGCCCCAACATATTTCGGACAAGGCTTTGATGATTGATGATGATGAAAAAAAAAAAAACTCTTTAACCATTAATTATTTGATTAAGAATTGAGACCAATATTGAATTGATTGTATACTATAATATGGAATAGTAACAACTCAACTCAAAATCTATTAAAATTATAAATTATATATATATGCAAGTATTAATAATAATTAATTTAATATGGGTCGAAAGGCATTGAATATGGTTATGCGAGTCGGGTCAAGTTGACCTGCATCTGCTGTAGAATGAAGTTATTTGACCCATTTGAAAAGCGAGTCGAATAAGCTGGTCCAACTCATAGACGCTCCTTGTTAACTCGACGGGTCGTTTGCCACTGCCCACTAGTAAGTGAGAAATACTTTGATTTTCTTTCTGTACTGCTTTTATCAGGCGTTTAGCAGAGTTAATTGGGATACGAATTATGATCAAGATTCTGTTGGGCTGGTTGTCATGAAAAGACATCCTTAAACCCAATTAATTACCCATCAGGCCCACTCTCAATTTCTGGATGTTGTGATTATTAAATTTCATAAACTCTATTGAGCATATCGATCTTTCATGATGTATTACGAAGTATAAGCCTACAAAATCTTATACTATGTCTAAATCAGTCAATGCCCAACTAATTAATTTGTAGTCCCATACCAAATTCAACATGTTTCACATAATCATGTCTTTGAACTCGATCAACCCCTATGGAATTTGTTTTTACATCCCTTTTATTTTGAACCTAATTCCAAAACGCGAAGACTTTGGCCAAGTCATGGGCCTTGGCAGGATTTGCTCACCGAGATCAATATATATATATATATATGTAGATGCTCCTATGAGAGCATCTCTTATATTTGCAAGTATTTATAATAATCAACTTAAATTATAAACTTTATACACAAGAAAAATTATAATAAGGCAAATAAAAGGAAAAAAAATATTTCACATTGCATATTTTAAGTCCAAGCATTGGATATAAATTATAAGATATAAATCTCAAATTAATTAGATTTCAATCATTATTTTTTAATATGCTAATTTAAAACCTCAAACTTTAATATTCACTTAAAACTATACTATTTAATTTGGGTCCCTTCTTTTCATATGACTAATCCTCAGTCAGAGTTCTCAAACACTTAAAAGCCACTAGGCCCACAGTTTGGATCCTCCGATTGCGTAATAACAATCCTTTTTAAACGTTTAATCAATTCTCCTTTTACAAGTGAAATACCCAAACAAACAAAAAGGACAACGGATCTCTGTATATATAAATAGTGCAAATAGAAACTTGCCCTGCAGGAGACTGCCTTTGTTTAGGAACTGGTGGACCCATCTCTCTTTAATTGTTTGAGTCGGTGTGATACATGTATATATGTAATGCAATACCCTTTTGCATCTTCTTCAGTACTAGAGTTCAATATTCTTAACCATTGATTTACTTGGTATTCCTCTTGTAGGTTTTTACAAAATTCATCTTCACATGGAAGAAGCTAGTTGGTCTGATCTTCAACAATACCTCCTTAAAGAGATACTAAATCGCTTGGCACCAAGGCAATATCTAATCTTCGGATCCGTTTGTCGCTCATGGCGCATGGCTCAAACACAATGTGCTTATCCTCCTGCTGCTCAACTCCCTTTCCTAATTCATCACATTGATGAAAAAGGAGTCAGCTACATCAGTCCTTCAGAGAATAAATATCTTACCACACCTTGGCAGCAGGATGGTTTGACACCTTTCCATAATGGTCGTGTCTTTCATCTTCTCATGGTTGGCTGTTGATGAAAACTAAGAAGAATTGCTTCAGCTCCAAGAGAAGGTTCCACCTTTTCAATCCCTTTGTCAACAAATACACAATCATCTCTTTCAGAATCATATTCAGCTTCCAAAGACAAAGAGAGGCGTCCGCTATCTTCATTGTGTTTTCTTCTCAACTCCAACAGACCTGGATGGCGTTCTCCTTGTCACGAGATCAGATAATTTATTCCTGCTCTATCGACTCAGACTCAACAATATTCCATATCATTATCAATGGGAGAGTGATCGGCGTCCTTATAAATGGGAGGGAATCGACGTTGACCTTGTCTCTAATTTCGTCTTCTGCAGAGGAAAGTTGTATGCATTGAAAAAGGATTGGAGTCTTGCAGTCATTGACCCTCGTTTTCGCATTGCCGTTCGTAGTGTGAGGATGGAAAAGTATCTGTTCCCACCACCGGTGATGATGACAGTGAAGTCGCATTTTCTGGTGGAATCTTGCGGAGAGATATTGATGGTGACAATATCTTTTTGGAGTAGAGACATGGCCAGCGATTTGCGACTTCATGTTTTTCGAGCCGACATGATTGAGAAGAAGTGGGTGAAAGTGGAAAACTTAGGTAACAGGACTTTGTTCTTGAGTTCAGCGAGTTCATTTTCAGTTTGTGCCCCGGAAATGAGGATCAAAAGCAATTGCATCTATTATAGTTTCATTGGGATCAATTTCGAACCAGATTGGGATCCCTATGGCATCAGGACATTGGCTAGTGATGGGACCCTTTGCGGTAGAAGGGAACCCTATGGCACCAAGATATCTGCTTGGGTCCCCTCATCATGTCTACCATATAATATTCAGTTCTAACTTTAATGTTTTTGGGACATTCTAAAATTTGGAGATGTTTTTGGGACATTCTAAAATTTTGAGATGGAAAGAAGATTAGTTAATTTAATGGTGGTTTCTCTTCTGGTTTGATTTTAATTTGAATGATTTAATGGTCTTTCGTTTTGGCTTCAACTTCTTAATTGCAAAAATATATCTAAAGTTGGTCATGAATATTAGCAGCCTTTGCAAATTTATTGTTTGATCAGATTCTTACTAAACTTATATATAAGTGGTTTAAATTGCTGATATGATGGGGCATTTTAGGTCACTGCCATCCTTGCAAATTTACAGACGCATATATTAAATTTAGAAAGTCTCTTAAGATTCCTAATTACATTTGGAAAGAAGATCAATAATTTAAAAAATTAGGAAAAAGGATCAATAATCTCATGAGATCAACGACCTTTGACGACCACTAAATTATGGGCCCCAAACTCATAAAAGATCTCAGGCCAAGGATCTACATATATACAACAATTTCAAAAATTAGGAAAGATTTAATTAATAATCAACAACCTTTGATCATGGCCCCCAACATCATAAAAGAACTCGGGCCAAGGATCCTATAGACAACAATCATGAAAGATAGCATCCAAATATAGGAAACTTGACATGGGAATTTTACCCAAAAAAAAAAAAAAACATGGAAAGTTTTTAGGGCGAGGTCCCACATCCAAGATCCTCAATGATTTGGATTAAAGATAGCATTTAGTAATAGGTAACATGGAGAATTTTTAGGGATTTATCGCAAGCAAGGAAGCTCGTTTGCTTTATTTATTTACTTCTTTCGAAGGTAGAAGTCCTAAATGGCTAAATCATATAAAATACTGAGTATGACTTTGATTTAGACTCTTTGAACTAGCGGTGGGGGATTGATTTTGTTGCATGTTTTCTTTTGTTGTTGTTCATTTTGTTGGTTTTATTATAAGTGTATTTACACAAAAAAAAATAATTGAAGAGGAAAACTAATAGGGAGGGCTGAACCTAGCCTACTTTGGGGTGCTCCTGTTTCGCATTTGCACCATTGAGATAACTTATTTTCACAGTTCTATATTGATTTATATAGACAGCAATGCCATGGACAGTAATGCTTCTCTCAATGTTTTATTTAATTTTTGTTTAAACTATGTGACCATTAACGATGATCCAAACCGTCGGAAATATTAATAAGGTCAAACACGGCCCATTTACCAAATTCCAACCGTTGATCTGTCTTGGATCTCGAGATATTTGATAAAAATTGAATAACCACATATCTATTTTTTTTAAACTTTTGTGGGTCCCATAATCACAATCAAGATCATGAATCTTCTTTGAAATAATGAAAACAGCTAGCCATAAAATTTTCGGCCTCCAATTTAATGTATAGCTACAAAAACAAAGAAAAACCTTAGAACCGTTGATTTCACATGTGACATTACAGTAGAATAAATGAAACTTGAATAGTCCATTTTTTTTTATTTTTTCTTTGACTGTGGAACCTCCAAACTACCATTCAAACCGTTGGATAGCTGTATGAATGTAAGAACTAATATAGCACCAAATTTGAACCGTTGATCTATCATGATTATCGAGAAATTCTCAAAAAAGCGCGACTTATAAATACCAAATTCGGGCGGGAAGGGGTAATCTTGCGTTATCCTACATCCTTGAGATATTTCAATGTGTGATATCCTACACACGAACAATTCTGTAGTAATTACATATTTTTCGACAGTTCCAGGTTTAAGACCTGTTGTACGGTAATTGTCCCTAACTGGAATCCCATTCTAATAGGACCCACTTATAAAATACCTAAACCACAAAATGACCTGATTTTCTTGTTCTAACAAGTTTTCAATAAATTCTTCAATCTACTTAAGTCCTCAACAAATTTTACTCAAGAGAGAGTTAGGCCCACTTACAAATATAAGTAGAAATTCAAGGGTGGCCAACCCAACAATGGGTTTAGTTCTAGCCAAGTGCTCTAGATGGCTAGACCTTGAAGTAATATATGACACGATATTGCTAATGATTATAATCATGTAGCATGACCATATCAATTGTAGGCTTAACTCCGATTTGAGTAAAATTTATTTATTATAAAGTTAATATAAGTGGTGATTGTTATTTGAGAATTTTACCGGAAAATTTCCGGTAAATGTCCGTTGCACGAAATGGTTCCCCGTAGTTGGGGCCGCACGAAATAGTTCATTCGTCTGAAATTTTTTTTTTTTTTTTTTACTTTGAGCGTCACTTGTCTTAGACTGGGGAGTGACGCTAGCGTCACTTGTCGTTTTATAAACTCACATTCGAAACACCCATTTTCTCATCTCTAATTGTCCATATCAATGGTATCTTGTAGGTTTTCGCAGAGAGGAAGAAAAAAGAAGAAAAAGAAAAAGAAAAGAGAGGGAGGTGGAAAAGAAAGAGAAGGAGGAAGAAGAGAAAGAAAGAAATCAAACGAAAAAAAGGAGAAGAAGAATGTGAGAATGTGGAAATATGTTAATGCCCAGTCCTTCTTCTTCCCTTCTTTTCTTTTTCTTTCTTTCTTTCTTCTTCTCCTCCCTCTCACAGCCCTGCCTTCACCACCTGCACGCCCCCAATTTCTTCTTCCCCTCTTTTATTTTTCTTTCTTTCTCTTTCTTCCTACAAATATGTGATTCTCCATGAACTTGAACAAACAGTGAGATTCAACTATTCACAAGGAAATTAGAAACCTATTTGTGAACACCAAGAAACCCAACACAAACTAGAGTTCTGACCAATTTTTTGTATCCCCATTTCGTGGATGAAGAAGAAAAGGAGAAAGAGGATGAGGGGATGGGTTTTGGTTCCTTGCCCAATGAAGAAGATAAGATATTTATGCTCTCATGCTCGCTTGGTGCCCATGGTTGCTTGCCAAACCAAAGAGAAAGGGCTGAGAAGCGAGAGGAAGCTAGGCATAACAAGGAACAAGAAGATGATGAAGGTGGAGGTATAAAAAAAAACCGCAGAGCGTCACTAATTTTCACACTGAGCGACGCTAGCGTCACTCGTTTAATATTGGAAAAAAAAAACCAAACGGGTCTAACGGACCCCGTTTGTGCAGTGCGATTTTTGAGGCACTACCAAGTGCAACGTCTAATTACTGGGTATTTTTCAATAAAATCCTCTTGTTATTTTTAGTGGTTTGGATTTTAGATATAGATTACATCAATGTATTCATAAATTATAAGGATGGACACAAAAACTAAATATTAAAACTTGATGTATTTCATAATTAAAGATAAAACAACAAGTCAGGAAGTTATGACTTAGGGCGACCGGTATTTTAGTTTTAAGTGTGTACTTATAAAAAATATATATTTATTATTTTCTACCATTTTTTAATATTATGAATTTTTTTAAATTTTTTTTTTTAAATTCAGGCCACGATAACCGCAACAGATTTAGAATTGCGAACGATACCGCAGAAACCATATCGAATTTTAGGATCGGCCGGTTCCACCGCTGATACCACAATTTTAAACCACGTGTGTTTAAATGATCAAGGTCATGGCCAGTTGGGCTCTTGGTGATTGATAATTTTTTGTCCCGTATCTTTATTCAACAGCTCCACATTGCACACGGTTTTGGAGAGAATCAAAGTTATAATAATAACATTACAAAACACCATATGCTCCTTATCCAAAACAACAGCTCTGGGACCACCAAAGTGACAGAAAAAGCAACCTACTTACTAGGATTGTAACCACGGTTGCAAATGGGCTTTTGATTACATGAGCAGTGGAAGTCTCTAATTTTAACGGGCAGTTCAGTTCACCTAAGATCATACTTTATATTTGAGGGTTGTAGAATTGAAACTGCATTACTAAATTAAGATTACATAGGAGTTTACCCGACTTTCCCTCTAGGCCCGGATGTATTAGTCCAGCCTAAAGAGTTAGGAACCCTCCGATAACAAAAAAAAAATAGTCAGTCTCCAATTCTGAAAGAATCTAGTTTCACTTCTAGGGGAAATCTAGATTCTGATTTGAATGTATGCATATAGGATCAAAACATTCTGATTCGAAATTAAAGCCCTGTATATTTCGACCTATTAGGACTATGATATGTGTTTTAAGGGCCTATATTACTTCGGCTATATCCATTAGTCTACTCAACTTAATCATATATCATTCAATTGACTCCTTTGTATTTAAGATATTTATTTTAAGTATTTTCTTTATTATAAAGTTACGCGAACCCGTTTGACATCATTCTCGCTTTGATCCCAATTTGTGCTCATATCGATTGTGCTGAGACTATACTCTACGGAACTTGTTTGCCAATATTATATTAAATTTCTCTGATGTGAATATGTTGTACAGAACTTGCTTGATAACACTATAAATGTTTTGTTCCACTAAACGAAAGCAAGAGAATCATACGATTTATAATGTGGGACCCACCTTTTATTATTTGCATTACTCTAATATTGTCGTACATGGGACCCACCTGTAGAGATTACAACTTGGTACCCATGTTTAGAAATTAGAATATGGGACTCATGTTCATAGGATTTACAATGTAGACCCACCTTTATAGGAATTATAATATGGAGCCACCTTTTTATGACCCTTAAATATGGGACATACCATTAGAAATTACAACACCGTACACACCTTTAGAAATTAGAATCTGGGGCCTACATTTATATAGCATTTACAATGTGCAGCCAACATTTATAATTATGACAATGTGACCCACATTCATAGGATTTACAACATGGGCCGACCTTTATAAGAATTGTAATGTGGGGCCGCTTTTTTTTATTGATTGTGAATACGGGACCCACCTTTAAAAATTACAATGTGGTACCTACTTTTAAAAATTAGAATATAGGGCCACATTCATAGGATTCACAATGTGGGCCGATTTACAATGTGGCTTGGCTCCACGTTTTGCGATTGTGACTATATGACCCACATCTAAGAATTATAAAGTGGGGCCACCTTTTTTGTAATTATGGATACATGACCCACCTTTAAAAACTACAACGTGGTGCCCACCTTTATAAATTAGAAATGAGGCCTTATAATGTGATCCCACCATTATAGGAGTTATAATATGGGCCCATTTTTCATGATTGTAACCATGTGACCCATCTTTGAACTTGAGAAAGTGGGGCCACCTTCTTTGAGATTGTAAACATGAACGTATCTTTAGGATAGGTGAGAGGATTTGGAGTCTTTAAATGATCTTATATATATAAAAGGCAAGAGATAAGTAGGTTCTTAAAAAAAAAAATTTTTGTTTCAACTTTCTTATGCTAGTATAGTTTATAATTTTGGAATTCTTTCCGGCGAGAACAAAAATTCAAAATATCGTTGATTTACACTTACCAAAGTTGTTTTCTTTATCCTTTATCTCGTTGGAACATGGCAACACCAAACGTACCCTTAGACTCTCAAAACAATAGTACTAAATTATTTAGTTACAAATTTAGGTCTTATGGTTGGAAACGCTCTTTTATGTATGTTTGGGGATCTAGATTCAAATCTCTCAGTTCTAAAAGTAGGTCTCATAACTATATCACTGTTTGGATAAAACTCATAAAAGTCCTTTGAAAATTCAAATAATCACATACTCATCACTAATGTCAGGATTTCCAAGGTTAGCGACGGCTTGAGCGTATAAATTATAAATGGCCGGATCAGATTCAGGTCTTGATCAGTTTGAACTTTGAACCCAAGTACATGTCAAAATAATCATGATTTTAATTTGACATTTCGACATATGTTTTTTATTTTTTAATTTTTAGTGGTAATGTGACTTGAACCCACAACTTTAAAGAGGCAACAATGAGCACCTTCGATTATGCTGGGGTTTCTTTTTTCTTTTTAACCGTTGTGCATCTTAAAACCGTAATTTCAAAGATTTCCTACATCTCCCAACTATGGTTGAGAACTTACTGTGCCCTAGTTAGCCCCACAAGAAGAATGGCTCCTGCGTCAGTTCTTACCTGGCCGACTATCCAGGTACTTCTTCCTACTTGTGCGGGCTCCTTTCCCACTTGTGTGGGATTTCTTTCCGCATGTTTGGGCTTCCTTCCCACTTGAGTGGACTGCTTTCTCGTGTGTATGCGGGCTCTCTCTTGGATCCCAACCCCTTGGCTGGGGTATCCAAAAAATAAAAATTAGCCCCATAAGAAAGTTCCCAAAAAACAAATTAAACTAGCCCCATAAGAAAGTTCCATTGCTTATACCATACCATTCTCTCTCTCTCTCTCTCTTTCTCTCCCAGTAATTTCATATGAACTTTGAATAAAAAAAAGTCCGACCAAATCTTATGTTTCATGGGGCACACTTAATCCACTTAATTAATCTAGTTAGGCGCCACTTGTTTTTTTGCACCAGGCAAAGTGGGGGGCAGGAAATCATTTGGCTAAGAAATCTTGTTCCCGCCCTTTTGGTTTGCATAAGTTACTCTGCATAAAAGTCTTCAACACTTGCTAATTAACCAAAAAAAGACCCCACCCTAATTTGAAATTGAATCAATAGCCATTCAAATCATAAAAAAAAGCCCTTTATATAACCATTAGAGATTAGATAGTTAGATCCTAAAATTAAGGTTTAAGATGATCCCGGATCATGGTATTTAATCAGCCACTAAGCAACACTATGAGTCTATGACAAGAGGATTCATGTTTGGGTAATGTCTTTAGAGAGGAATCCTATCTTGTTTTCCTCGATTCAAAGGAAAACCCAGATTTGGGTGAGAAGAGGAAAAGTGAGAGAGGACAATGTTAATCCTCTAAACCAATCTAAAATCCTCTCTTCCATTGATTCCTTCGTCTCCACCTCCCCCCATCGAATTTTACAAATCCACGAAGGCAAAGAAACACCTAAGGTACAAACATGACTCCTCCTAGGTATTTCCCAAACCTAAAATGCAGTAATTCTTCCCCTAAAGAATCCTTAGAGAGGATAACATTGTTTTAGAGGAATGAATGAATCCATTGGATACATGATTCCTCCATGTTCACCAAATCTGCCAATGTGTATATTTGGTAAAAAGAGAGGAATCCTCTATCCAGAGGATTCCTACGTTTCCATGAATCCATGCATCCTCTTTGAGGAGTTATTAGGAGAGGAGTCACTGCATTCTAGATTTGGGAAACACAGACGAGGAGTGATTGCTCATAACTCAAGTGCTTCATTGTCATTGTGGACCTACAAGATTCGATAGGGGAGGCGGAGACAAATGAATCAATGGAAGAGGATTTTTAATGGGTTTGAATGATTTGAGAATTTTCTCTTACTTTTCCTCTCTTTACCCAACTCTGGATTTTTTCAGAATCGAGAAAAACGTTACCCAATCATGCCAAAAAAATCTACACATCACAAAATCCTCTTGGTCCACAAACAAATCATGTACCTATTTTTCCTAGTCCTTTGATTACCAGGTACTCAGGTGGGCCTGATTAGTGATTACAAAACAGACTCAAACCACAGATTCCTATAGGGCAGTTTTGCATCACATGAGTAGCACGTGAGGTGAGGTGAGGTGAGATAGATGATGAGGTCTTATCTGACGTAAACTTTAGGAGCTTCCGAAAGAAACAATGGATCCTCTCCTCTCATTCACGTGGAAGATTTTGGAATTTGGACCCTTTCATGTAGAATACTAGAATCTATATTACTAAAGGGATGTATACACTTCATGAGAATTCCTGAAGGAGGACACCTAGCATGTCTTGGAGAGGGACACGTGGCACCAGCCAGCATAGAATGGTGTTCTGCTAGAAAATAGAAATTGCTCAACCATAATTATCCTAAAACCTCTCCATAATTATCCTAAAATCTCTCAATCTATTACTAACCATAATTATCCTAAAACCTCTCCATAATTATCCTAAACTCTCTCAATGAGATCCCTATTACTAACCATAATTATCCTAAAATCTCTCCATAAACCCATACTCCTAAAACCCATATACACGTCTTCTATCTCCATCTCTCTCTTCAAGGTCCTAAAACCCATATGCACGTCTTCTTTCTTCAAGGTCAGTTCTTTCTATCTCTAGATTCAATAATTTGTTTGATTTTCTCTCTCTCTATGCACAGATCTGAAAACATATTAAACTTGCACAGATCTGATAGGTCCTCCAGTAAAGCACTCTCATTGTAGTTTAAGTATTTTTATCATCTCCCCTTCACAGTTAGGATGTTTGTGAATCTTGCATGGTGTTTGTGGATCTTTCGTCAGTGTATTTCTTTGCTTTAAAATAAGCAAGTTGCATGGTTCCTTTTAAATACCCAAAAAAAAAATGTTTCATGGTTCCTAAATTCACATTTTCTTTTTGAATTTTAATGAAAAGAGGCAGTTCTACAAATAAGTAATGGCAGGGGCATTAATTACCCTTTCATGAAGAAATTCTACACAGTACCCGTTTCAAAATGGGCATTAATTACTGCCCCTAAATAATATCTAACTTATCAATTGATGCGCATGACCACATCATCCAAGAGTAAGTAACACAATATGGAGTGGAACCCATTTCTCATATTTGGTTATAGAAAATTTCAAGTTCAATTGTCAGCAGATTTGAGGGAAAAAAAGTAGTCACAGACACTCATGTCTTATGAGAACAGTTTTATAAAAAGAGAGATTTGTAATTGAACATTAGAGGACATTGGGATGAGAGAAATACAAGATGATAGATAAGAGAGATAACCACCCAAAAGAAAGTAGAAGAGATGAAAGAAGATGAGCACCTGTTAGAGGACATTGGGATGAGAAAATTACAAGATGATAGATAAGAGAGACAACCACCCAAAAGAAGGTAGAAGAGATGAAATAAGATGACATCCTCCTTGGCCGGTACATGACATCTATGCTAAAATCAAGACTAATTTCGTGGACATGAGGGAATTAGGAGAAATGTTGGAAGATATCGAGTTAGACCTTATAACAATAAAGGTTTTAGAAGATTTAGATGGTGGACTGGAAAAAAACAACAATGAGATATGAAAGTCAATCTCCATATTTCACGTAAAAATGTCCTCTTATGATGACTTCTACGATAGTTTCAATTGATTATTTACCATTAACATAATAATTTATTAATTATTAACATAGTTTTTATATGCCTACAGGTCCACCGCGAAGCACTTGAAAGATGGATTTACAATTACTCGGCATTAATATTTTGTTTGATATTGTTAGTGTCCTAATAATTTGCACATATTTATTGTCTTTTCATTTGTATAAATCGTACGAATGTGTATATTGTGAACCCCGTGTTATTGAAGCTACATTTACTTGCTTTATTCTGTTGTTTTATTGTTAATATGTCTTCAGTTTAATATTTTTTACACGTGCTCGGGCTACATCAAACTCAATGTACAACTTGCGTAAAGAATAAAACATCTGAAAAAAAAATAAAAAATATATCAAATTAGCAACAAAAAGAAGGACACATAAAGGTTTACTAATTAATAAATTTAATAAAAATAATATGTATAAGTCTATGCATCTGGTGGTTCTGTGGTCCGTGCATAGCACGGGGATTTACTAGTTCATGCCTAATCACATGTTTAAGATGATATTAATCTTAACATTTGTCCAAAATCCAATCTAATTAGAGGGAAATTTGGTTTAAAGAGAGTTGACATTCAATTTTAAGAGGTTGGATCTCATTAGTGTATCTAATATATTGATGCATAAATATAGATATATATGTAAGGGTAATATTCAAGTGAGGGATCCCCTCACCATAGGGTGCGGGACACTCCCCTTTTTTAAAAGTATTAAGTACAAAAGTGACTTTTCAAGCACATAGGAATACTGCCTATGTACTAGAAACTTCTAAAAAAGGGAAATGTCCCTCACTTGAATATCACCCTATATTTAAAGTTTAAAGTTCTTGCGGGGTTGTCAACTTCCCTATGCAACCATCCATCTTAGGCTAGTACTCTCAGTTACAACAACTTGCACTTGGAATATTTTGTGATTGCCATGACAATAAGAATAAAAAAAAGTTTCAATAAGTCATGTTTATAATATTTATAATAGTATTAAAAAATATAGAAAATACCTCATTTAGGATTGTCACTTTAGGCCTCAAATTATCTCGAGCCGGCCTTGATTGGGAATTTCCAACACATCTTGTCTTCTGAGCATTCCAAATACTTTATTTGATGCAATAATTTAGAATTACAAATTACTTGAAAATACACTTTTAGCCTTATGAATTTACAGAATTTCAGTATTTCAGACGTTAAAGGGGGTTTGAGCATTTGAAAATCTATTTTGAAGTACAAAGTATAGAATTCTCCTAATTTTCTCCAATAAAAACTCCCACAATTCTTTGAAACAAACATGCTTTTAATCATTAGAAACTTTTTTTTTTTATAAATTCTCTTGATAGATGGAATTTGATTTGTTATATAGAAGGAATGTCAACACAAGATTCCTCTTTCAGTGAAAAACGAATGGCCACACATCACAAAGCCCTATTGGCCCACAAACAAATCAGGTACCCCTTTTTTCCCGAATCCTCTGATTACCAGGTACTCAGGTGCGCCTCATTACAAAACAGACCAAGCCAGAGTTTCCTATATAGAGTCCCTTTTGCATCACATGAGAATCACGTGAGGTGAGGTGGGATCGATGATGACGTCTTCTCTGACGTGTACTTTAGGAGCTTTGGAAAGAATCAATGGATCCTACTTCATCACGTGGCTTTGGAATTTGGACCCCTTTCATTCCGAACTAAGGACAAATCACATGTTTAAGATGAGATTAATCTTAACAGTTGTCCAAAATCCAACCTAATTAGAGCGAAACTTTGTCTAAAGTGAGTTGACGTTCAATTTTAAGAGGTTGGATTTGATAAGTGGGTCCCATTAATTGATGCATATTATATTAGGGTAATTCATGTGGGAACTATTCTCATGTATTATATGAGAATTTTTTTGTGGGGCCCAATTGTGGCCCCATTTGGGGATTGGATCAGAAGAAATGAAACGATCTAAGTGAGACCGCCCCAAGTATCAAGTTTGACCCCAAACCTATGTCCCTAACCCCTTCATCCGTGACCCACAAATTTAATGGCTTCATATTCAAAAAATCATTCAACCATCGATCCAACGGTTCAGTCCATTCGGATGTATGCCAATCCTTGTGATTAGTGACTATCAGGGGGTTCCCTATTGGTTGCTTGGTTTGGATGGGTTGCTAGTTGGGCACCATAAAAAAATTCTCATATAATAGGTGAGAACTAGTTCTCACTTGAATACTTATCTTATACTTGAATATTTCTCTTATATATATATATTTAAAGTCTCAAAGTTCATGTAGGATTGTAGGGGTTGTCAACCTCCTTGATGCAACCCTCTTTCTTTATTTGAGTTTAATAATCTCACTTAGAACAATTTGCTCTTGGAATATTTTGTTATTGCCATGACAAAAGGATTAAAAAAAAAGTTTCAATGCCTGTGACTTGAACACCACTCTATGGCGCAAAATGTTGGCTAATTAGGAAAGTCATACATGAAAAACAAAGACCATAGAACAGATGAGGATGTTGAGACATATGTGTGATAAAAATTAAAAAGTATGGAATGGAAAATGAGTGTATTGAAAAGCATTTAGAGACAAGACCGACCCATGAAAATTTAAAAATTAACAAAAATCATTTGAAATAATTTAGTCGTAGGTATATAGATACACTACATATCTAAAATAATCTGGCCTAGGATAGACTAAGTGAAAACTACTCTAAGAGCCTATTCATTTACTAAATTTTCAAGAATTCCTGTACGGGGAATTTCTAAATTTCCAGACAAGGTGGAATTCATGAATCCTCCTTTGGATTTGCGCATTCAGGAATTCCATAAAAATACAAAGAGGGTGGAATTCCTGAATTCTTAAAGGCCAATTGTGATTTTTCATGTGCTAGAATTCATAAATTCTTGTCAAGAAATAAGGGATTTGGAAATGCCATCGTGTCCCAAAAACCCAAACCACTAGTGTGCATTTGTGTAGAGTCATGGCATTTCCTCTTCCCCAAACACCGAAAGCTTGACCTAAATGTTAGAATTTTCAATTTCCGTCCGACGCAAAAATTGCCTCAAAATCAGAGGTTTTTCTGGGCCATTTCATCGTTGCACCAAACGCCACAGGACGCCATTTCTCCTCCCCTTTTTGCAGCTAATCACTCTGCACTAACGACCCCTAGAAGACCATAATAATAATGGTTATATTTGAATCAGGGTAGCAAAGGATCCCAAATCTTCATGGCAACCACCCACCACTAATACAGTTCAAAATTTTGTCATCCTCACATGAAATAAAATAACAGAAAAAAAAAATCAGATTCACAGAGATGACTGTTAGATAAAGTGGCAATGATGATAATTACAAGCAAATTAAGGCACTACTCTAATTAGATAACACCTCCAAACCCACCCTCACTCCCTTTATTATTATCTTTCTACTTCTACACCCTTCCCAACCCAAAAATCAAATTATAAATTTTTAAAAAAATCCTCTTCCATGCTGACTTCAGTACCTCTTGTTTGATTTAAGCAATTCATGCATCAACCCCACTCACTCCTGCCTTGAAGGATGAGAACAGAACACCAATAAAAATTAAAGAAACGGTGTCCTGCGCACTACACTATCCGGTGCTCCCGCACCAAGAAGCTTCTCTCATGCTACACCTCCGGAACACCACCGAGCACTCCGGCAGCTCCCCCAGATCGCCGAACAGCGACTCGTCCTCCTCCCCCATCGGAAAAACAGAAGTAGCCACGTCAGCATCGGCTCCCGCGCAAATGGGGCCCTCGAGGAGGGGGTCTTTGGCGGGAGAAGATGCCACGTCAGAGAACCAGGAGTAGTCCTCGGCCAGCATAGCAGCGTCCGGCTCGAGGTCGTGGAAGCTGTCGTCCGGGTCGGTTTCGGCCGGGCCGGATAAAACGGCCGGCTCGGTTTCGTCCGGTTTGGTGTCGGTTTTGGTGGGGTTTCTGGAGGTGGGCCAGGGGTGATTGTGATCACAGGCGTAGGTTATCACGAGCATGGTGGGGTCCACACGGCTCCTCTCTACTTGCTTCCTTGCAGGGCAGCCTTTGGAACTGCTACATCGGTAGTATCCCCTGCCCACACCAAAAAACAGGAGTAAACAAGAATTCACTATTTTAGGATTAATAAAAGGTAAATAAATTCTTTAACTTTTAGATACGGGTAACATCATATAAATATTATTTTAAGTTAATTTTTTTATTTTTTTTCAAAAAAAAAAAACATCATTTTTTCACTAAAAAATAAAAAAAAAAATAAAATAAAACTCCAATTTTCTAAAAAAGAGTAAATTTTTTTTTTCACATCAAACAACTAAAATAAAAATACCATCGTAACCTTATTATATTTTATTATATTTTGATTTTATGATTTACTACTTTTTATTTTACATGTAAAAATACCAAACAGGTCATCAAATGAATATCAATTTCTTTTTAAAAATTTTACTTCAATAGCAGCTAGTTTCACCATATTTAATTTAAATTGAGCGTATAACTAATATTAAATTTAATTTATATAATTAATAATATTACGATTGTGTTGATTATGCTATCAATTCGCATTCAATTGCACGATGGTGCGACTAATTTCTATTAAAATAAAATTTTAAAATATATGATTGAAAGAAATAGAATTTATTTTCGACCAATTCAAATAATCAATAGATGATCCTCGTGATGAGGCTCCACACATCCACCAAGTACATCTTCTAAGCAAACTGCGTATAGTGCTGCGCGTTAGCGAAGCCAATAAAATCCCGGTACAATGCACCGATAAACACGGCACCAACCATGGACCCACCCGCTTAGGGCGGCTGCTACGGTAGAAAAAAACAGATAAAAAACCCAAGAAACTGAAGAAGCGCATGTTAGCATAACACACTGTGCTTTTCTAAAATAAGCCGGCGGCGAGGAAGACGGCCGCCTATCACGGGGGGCTGCGTCGGATAAGGCCAGTTTCCCTAGAGGCGCACGTTAGAGGGTTGGGCGTACGCACCTCGGATATGGAGAGCCCTTGATCGGCTTTTGGCCGTACTTTCTCCAGGCCCACGAATCGGACGGTGGATTCGATCCCTCCACTTCTCCGATCGGTACGGACACAACTCTCTTCTCTGCAACAGCTCCTCTCCTGCTTCACACAATAATTACGAAAAATACCCCCAAAAGAAATCAGGACCGTCCAAAAAGGGCAAATCTGAGAAGAAGTTAGATCTCACAAGGATCCGACATCTCCAGCAAAATCCGTTTTTTTGGGTCTACTAACCTTCTCTTGGGAGATGACGTGGCACTGGTTTTCCCAATGTAAAACGGCGAGGCCGGCCCGTTTTCCGGCGTGGTTCCGGGCTCTTCCTGGTCGGAGATAAATGGGTTGGTGATGAATCGCCCCTCCATTATCGGGTTCGACCCGAAACTGATCGATCAAAATGGAGAACTCTGAATTCTCAACAAAAGAAGATGAAGATAAAAAGTTGTAGAGAGAGAAGAGAGAGTATAAATACAATGCCGGCCAATAGAATCGGCCGTCAGCACGTTGACAGATGAGCAGGTTTATAATTTTTTAGAGAGAGAGAAGAAGAGAGAGAGAGAGGGAAATAATAATCAAATAGCAACTAAAACTTGTACATTGCAAGTGAAAGGGACCATTATCCTCTAATTTGTGAGTTTGAAATTGAGAGAGGTGGGTCATGAGAGGGATATTTGGAAGGGGAAGGGGGGCACATGGGACAGTGCATTTTCTCACCCCATGAGAAGGATGTTTGAGTGCACCATAAATTAGCACATGGACACATTTGAGCATGAGCCATTTGGACCGACCTCCCACATTGGGTCGTTGCTCCCTCCATCCAATGAAACCATGTTAATTTGATGACAAACGTCCAATAATCAATAATAGTCATCCATTATGTAAGCCAGCACTCTGTAATTGATTGCAATTATTCAGTTATGGGGTGTGCCATGGTGTGGATGTCTCTCATGGACCCTCTACGTAATACCCGTCCCGAGTTAATCAAGATTAATTTTATTTAATCAGAATTAAAGCTAATTAACCATGTTTAATTAGGCTAATAAAGGAAATTGATCAAATGCAATGGAATTAGCCTAAAATGAATGAATTAGGCTTAATGAAATGAGATTAGAGGATTGTACATGAATTGAATGAGTTTTTGAACTCAAGCAAAAAATGAGGGACTTTTATGTAAATATAGAATTTCGCATATTTTGTCGAATACGGAAGCTCTCGATGCCAACACTCGTATCTTGAGGAGTACGTCTACTTTTGTCAAAGAGTTCAAGTCGTTTGACGAATATTGGATTAAATGACCCTTCATTTGACTCGATTTGAAATGGATTAAGAAGGTGGAGGGCTTAAATGCAATTCCTTAGCTTATATAAGCTAAGAGATTAGTTTTGAGTTAACTGAACTCATTTGCAACCCTAGGCATCTTCTTCTCTCATTTTTCTCTTCTTTCTTTCAATTTCTCTCTATCAAACATCAAGGCAAGGACTTTAGAAGTTATTTTGGAGGGATTTCATCCCCTTCATCATCTTCTTCATCTTCCTCGAGGTTGCTCTTCATTTGTGAAGTTGTGAAGCTTGGATTAGAGTGTTTTTCATCTCAAGCTCAAGCTAGACAAGTGGTTTTTCATCCATTTATCTCCAAACAAGGCATGTTTATACTTTTCTTATGATTTATGGCGTTTTAGAGTTGTTAGAACTCATTTGGTCCAAAGTTATAGAAATTGGCTTCAGAAATTCTGAAGCTCAAAACTAAACTTCTGGGCTCATGTCGGTCAATCGACACCTGACCGACGTGATCTGTGTTTGTTTTTCTTACAGTTCAGTCTTTGGAAAACTGACCGACAGCTGACCGAGACTGATCCGAGACTATCTGATGAAGAATGCAGAGAAAACTAGCTTTTGGAAAGCTAACCGAACTGGGGACTTCGGTCAGCCGACACCTGACCGACAACCTGACTAACATGGTCTGGGTTTGTTTTTCAGATTGATTCAGCTTCCGGAAAGCTGACCGACAGCTATCCAAGACCGAACCGACATCACCTGATGGAAAATGGGCAGAAACCCAGCTTTTGGAAAGCTGACCGAACTCAACCGAGATGAGGGCTTCGGCTAACCGACAAGTTGACCGAACATGTAGCGAAATTCAGAATTGAGTTCTGATTTTTTTGAATTGAAGCCTAATCTATACATGCTGATCTTTGTTAATGTCTAAGCCTTCATAGGTGTAAATTAAGTTCTCCGAATGCACAAATAATATCTATTAATTGATGTTCATAAAAAAATAACATGTGCATTGGATAACGAGGATTTCACTCATTTGATTGGTTTAGAAGTCGAATAGAAATAGATTTGATTTTCGCAATTGATATAGTATTGTGAATCACTAAGCTCCATATTGAGCTTCACTGAATTGTTACACATAATTAATGAATTGAATGAACAGTTACTAAAGGTAATAATGAACTGAATAATTCATGCTGCAGTAGATGATTGAGGTGCTCTGGAGCCTCGTGGAAGGTTAGTGATCTCTGATCAAGACACTGACAAATTCCACCCATTTGACAAGTCACACAAGCCATGTAATAGAAAGTGAATAACCAATGAATAGTGAATGTCATAGTAGATATCAATTTAATGATATTACTTGACTCACTGTATATTGATATTGACAATGATTTGTATAGAACTGTTAAGTTGATAAATTGACAGGTTCTTTTATAATTGATTCCTATAGAATTGATTTACTGATTGATAGCTTGTACTATCATATGAAATGTCTATACATTATTGAACCGTCGTGTTCGCGGTGTTATTGATGACATCGCAGGCCCAGTTGCCCGTGCCGGTCTTGCAGAGGCCGCGCCGCCAGCGGAGGAGGCTCATCCGATACCTCCAGGAGGTCTAATCGAATGGACCTGATTGGAGCACGAAATGATTAGTATTTTGGAAATGTATTATAAGGATTTTGTTTAGTAGTTTTGAGATGTAAATAGATGTCCCCTGCATTGTATTTAAATGTGCAGTGGTTGACTTGATTAGAATAGTAAATGTATAAATTGAACTTTACTTTTGGTAAAGAACTCTTGTTATACGAATGTTTCGTCAATGTATATTTTCCATAAATTTTATGCTATTGACAGGTTCATGTGATTGATATCCCTTGTGGATTTCGTTTTAACTTAATGTTAATTCGGAGTTTACGGGAGTAAGTATGGATTCGCGACTCAGGGTTCGTCCGAAGTAATCAAATCTCGGGACGGGTCGTGACACTCCATGTGATCCTTTGTGGGGCCAACCTGGGGCTACACCAGATCAAAATGAGACCTACATGTGTGTAAAACTTTAATTTTATTAGATCATCCAAATCCCTTTATCATGGACCTCAAGTTTGTTGGTTTTTGAAGGCATAATAATTTTAGGATTTCAATCCAATGAGAGTGTTAAGTGGATAAGTGTCAAAATTGGGTTTGTGAGTGTGAGGGAGTAGGATTGATTGTAAAGGGCCCCAAGTCGATCCCAAAGGAGAGACATCCTCACCCTCTATCATTGACCATTCATTTATTAGTTTATTTTAATAATGAAGACTATGTGCAGTTTACTTAAAAATGATGCTGAGACCCCGTTTATGCCTTTGGAGGTTTCTATTTTTGCATTTATGCCATCTATCTCCTTCAATCCCATTGAGAACTACTGCAATAGTGAAGTTCTTAAGATCCAAGTAGAACAAATGAGGATGTTATGTAAAGATGATTGTTTAAATTAAAGATAACAAATGAATGGCTCCAATAAAGGGCTGGATAATCTATGAGTGTCATGGTATTGGAAACAACGTCTGATGTGTGAGTTTTAAGGACCTGTTTGTTTGCATAAATGACATAGGAACTTAAGATATATGAGTTCCAAATGAAGTGAGCTGCATTCTACTATATTAAGAAAAGAGGTTTTTGGATTCGATTTTGACTGACGGTTACGATTTTGAATTTTTTTCAGTTTTCTTTACAGTTATCTCATACAAACTACCTTGAAACTACCGCTCACCTCTCTTCCTAATTTTTCACTTTTGAAACTTCTGCATACATCCATTTCTATCCAAAACTCCATCATTCCCTTTCTTCCTCCATTCTTCTCATTCCTTCTTATCCCATCAGCTCTTACATTACGTAAAAAGGTACTTTCATGGTAACCTTTTCTTTATTTATTTTCTTTCTATGATTTATGGCTATTTTTTTATAATGCATAAATGCTGATCATACCTGTGCTGAGCACATGCTATTATGCTAGTGGAAGGATTATTAAAGGAGCGAGTGTGAAGGATATGCGATAAAGATGTTAATGTGACCCTAGCTTTCTTAGATGTTGAAGAACTAATGTGATGGGTGTCATTTCCCATCTTTCATTGATTCTCTTGCCATCAAAGAGGAGGTTATTTGCAGGGGTGGCGCTACATGTATGTGAGTGGGGTCAATTGACCCCGCTGGCATTTGAAAAATTATTAAAACTGACATTTAAAAATTATTAAAAAAAATATTTAATGAATTGAATTAAGAAAGATTTTGATCCCACTCAATGCTTAAGTTAACGGGCCATCTATCTACCAAAAAAAAATAATTATGGAAATAAAATTTTTATTGACCCCACTGACTCAAATTCCTGGAGCCGCCACTGGTTATTTGATTGCCGATTTTGTATATTTACCTTTAGTTCTTCATTCTTAACCACTTACACTATGTCAAAAAGGCCGAAGAATGACTCCTACGCGTTGGTTTTATCGATTGATGTGGGCCGTCTGTTTTTTTCGATGGATAATCCACTGTTACTGATGGTCCATGGTCAGCAATGGCACCTCTCCTTCTCTCCCGCGATCAGCAGCGGCACCTCTCCCTCTCTCCCATTCGGTCTCTCTCCCTCTCTCCCCCTCGATCGACTACGGCACCTCAACTATGGCAGAAGATTTCCTCCCCTCTCCTCCCAACCTGCTACGAAGGTATTTACATCTCTTCGTCTTTCTGCAAAACAGATTTCCTGAAAATTGGTGAATAGGTTATTAATTTGAATTGCTAGTTGAGAACCTTTTATTTAATATTCGTAATGTATGTGTGAAGTAAATCATTGAAGTACTATGGTTGAGCGGTGAATATTGTAGTTTGGAAGGGCACTAGTGGGGTGTTTATATAAAGTTTTGTTATGCACAGGTCCCTAATAGATTATAAAAAATAAATAAAAAAAAAACTTGTTTAATATTCGTGGTGTAAGTGTGAAGTAAATTATTGAACTGTGCTATGGTCAAATGGTGAATGACTAATGACGAAGTGGTGAATGACTTTGTGTGTGTTGGGGCATTGGGTTATTGATATGAAGTTTTTTTTTTTGTTATATACAGGTACTTAGCATGTTGTAAAAAAAAAATGTCACACGTACAGGGGAGACTATGCCGAAATTTCGAGAAATCTTTTACATTATAAATTTTTCTGAGGAACATTTTTATGAAGTATATATTAATGTTTGCCAAAATGTGTTAATGTGTTTATGCTTCTTATTTATCCTTTTTTTTTGTTATTGCAAGATGATGTTATTACTGCATATGAATCTGACAGCTCGGTGGCGCAACGTGATTTAGATCATGATGCAGTTACAAAAGTTTCTTTTTATTGCTTGTTGATCATAATATCTTTTAATGTTAGTAATCTTTAACTTTGTGGGTTTTATGGTATACTCGTTTTTTTTTTTCATAGGTCTTTGGTTGTGATAGTCGAGGACGCATACGTGGCTTAGGCACTGTTTCAAAAACGGCCATAAAACACTCAGGTCCTTATAAAAGAGCCTTGGAGGAGGAGCATTAATGCAATACACATCTTCAAACTGAGGTGGTTGAAGGAGGGTCAGATGTGCATACGAAGGGAAATGGATGAGTTGAAACAAACTCTTACCCAAGGTGGGACACAAGTGCGACCTTCAACTTATCATGTTAGTTCATCTCAGGTACAATTTTTAATTTTCTTACATGATTGACTCGATAAATTAATTAATTATCTCGATTGATGAAATACTAACACAATGCGCGCATTTGTAATATTGTTTGTAGGCTCAGGATAGTTTCTCATGTCAACTGGCATGTACAAATCAATCGAACACTAATACACATCAGGGTACGTGTAGGCTGCTGCATTATGTGCGAAAAGAGATTACCGTTGCCCTTGGACGCGTTTTCAGTTTGTCAACTGAGGAGGAAGGATGCTATAGGATCGTTGTAGATTAGATCTTGAAGTTTGACGTAGAGTTGTTGGGTGGAGAAAAGACTTTTGGGGATTTCAATGTCGTGGGTGATATCATTTCATGGCCCACATATAGAACTGTGTTTGACTAGTTTCAAAGCCCACATGATTTATGTAAATGACTTTATCTGTTGTATTAACTCTAATGTATGTGATCGTGGTATTAGTAATACCAAATATGAACGTGGTTTTTCTTAATTTTCTACCATTTACTGTAGCTACTTTGATGGTTTAAATTTTAAGTGGATGGATGATTTATTAGCTTATTTAAGTTATTTATTTGATGGATAATGGATGTTTGTATGGTTGATGCTAACTTACAGTTTTGAGAATTACATGATTTTTCCTAGAAAAATATAAATTTTAAAAATTAACTATGAAATATATATATTTTTAAAACCCCTTATCTAATAAAACGACTGCTCCAAACAGTCGTTAATTGAATGATAAGTTGTTTTTTTATATAGTTTTTAAAAAAAAACTAAAAACATTTTTGATTGTCGGGGTCCGTCGTTAACAAAATGACTGCCCTAGATAGTCGCTAATGTGACAAGTTTTCGACCGCTAAGGGCATTCGTTTTCGAAAAACGACTGTGATTTTGCCGACTGCCCGTTCGACCGCCCTTAGCAGTTGTTTTTTAAGTTTCCGGCCTTTTTGACGTTGTGTTAAATAATTCTAAGCACAATGCCTACGAGAGATCTTGGAAGCCATTTGTAAAATTGTGGAATTTTACATGGTATAATTCTAAATAAATGAGAGTTGATTAACTCCAATAATGGGTTAAAGCAACAATGATGATGTTGATAATTTGGCATATTAGAATAGGCGATACAACTATTTACTTATATCATTAATCTTACATTTTGAAGGTGTTACTATGTAAATTAGAAGATCAATTTAGCCAAGCGCATGGATCTTTTTGAGATGTGTGTAGCATCTTGGTTGGGGGATCCATCAGGCATACTTTGTTAGATGTAAGTGGTCCCCATGACCATATGTCTAATATTTGAAGGGCCCACTCCAAGTCAACTAATTAGCTTTCCCCTTTGGTTTTGATTTAATTAAATCTTTCTTGTATTCAGTTTGGGAAAGCCCAATCAATCAAGATTCTTGGTTGACTAATCATTGAGGAAACTAAGAAAACTTATTGCTAATTGATTTCTTTGATGGGAAGAAATCTCACTTGAGTTATCTTAAAAAGGATTTTTCGGTACTCTCTCTTAACTCACATAAATTGCAAAGTATCCATTAACTCTCACGCATCTTGGAGTGAGTGACAAAGGAGAAAGGAGAAAACCAAAAAACTGTTGATCTCGCAGCGGAGAAGGCTTTAGATCAATCCATACCGCTCATCGTCAAGATCATAGCTCAAGGTACGCTTTTAACATTTTTAGATTATCCATTGTTGATGCATAGATCAAGATCCATATATTTGATTTATATTGCAAACCATATTATATCCAACATACTTACCTAATGAGGGGTAGTAGTTCCGTCATGCACAAGAAGAGCGATAAATAATTAATGGACAACTCAAAAATCATTATTTTGAATATATTGGCTAACAATATCCAATGTGTCTAAATTTGACTTAGCTTACGTAGCATGAGTGAAGCTCAAGCCCAAGCCTAGTCGAGCCAAGCTAAACTTGTTCCATATCTATATTTGTACAATGCTAAGTCTCTTCGGTTAGAGGACATCTGAGAATTCCTATTTGGGGATTTCTTAAGATTAATCCAAGGCGTTGTCTTCTTATAAGAACCACAATGCTCAAGAGCCCCTAAAAGCATTTTAAGGCTAAATATATGAGAATTTTGAGAACTTTGTAATCCAAAACACCCTTGGATATATAGAGAGTTTGCAAATCAAACAACATGCTAACTTTTCATGCACGTTAATTTTCATGGTTTAGTGCGGCATATTTTTCAGGCAGCAAGCAAAAAAGCTTGATCTGATTTTCAACTATCACCCCAGTAACTCAAATATAGAGAAATACTAGTTCCTATTGCCCTGATTGTTTCATGTAATTAACTGGAATAATATTCCTAGGAATCTAAAGGAGCTTGTAAATAAAAACAAAGTAACAAAACATAAACATTCACTATCAAACAATCAATCATTTAATGAAAAATAATCAAGGAAAGATGGAACATAAATACCTCATCTATATGCTTCTATCTTATATTCTTAACTTCTCACCTCTTTAATAATCGTATATTAATGTCTTTATAACCATGAATTCATATATATACACAATCCCATACAAAAAGGAGCGAAACCAAAAATCACCACTTCTTCTCATGTTGGGGTCCACAAGGTTAATGGATCTGAATCCCAAAACTCAGTGCCACAGTCGGTGGTTATTTTCCTTTTCCATTCGAACATTCTTGATTGCCCGTTTCATGCTCCGCTGAGTCCGGAAAGATAATGGCCGTCTAATAAATCAGAGCTTGTATTCTAATTCCTATGGTGTTGTGATGATGATCTTTTTTCCCATTCTTTTATTTCCCCACGTCTTGACTTTTCCCAGCATCATTTAATGCGTGAATCTCTTTCCTTCTCTCCAGCTCTCCTTTCTTTCTTTTGTCAACTCTTTCCAGCTACAGCTTCATAAGCATAAGAAAATACTCCTTTGTTGTTAGATGAATGGATTCCTTCTATGACATTAAAACGTGGGTGCTTATAAGTTATAACCATGGTCTTACATAAACTAAACACATATGTTTAGGTACTTATGAAATGACCTTGTATTATTATATAGTCTTAAAAAGGGTGAATTATTATTTTACCTCTTCCCTATAAGTTAGACTAGTCAATTTGTAAAAAAACCATATTGAAAGTTCTGCAGAACCCACTAAGATGGATGCTAGACTAATTAATCAAATCAACATAGCGAATATAACCAATCAAACAAGATAGAACTAGCAAATAAATCTACAAATCACACACCACAAAAGGGCAGACATAATTTTAACATGGAAACCCTTTCTAGAAAGAAAAACCACGACCTAGATCGAAATCAAGAACTCACGAACAGTTATAAGAAATACTCACACCTCATTTACCTTAGTCAGTTCCTCGACTTAAGGACTATAGTTGTTCTTGCACAACTGCCGCTGCCACGACTTCCTCGCCGTGCACCGCTCTCCTCACTTGATCTTGTCGCACCTCGTCAATCAAGATGATCAATCTTTTACAAGAGAGTAGAAGCAACAAAACATTATATAGCAGCCCTTCAGAATGATCTCTCAATGGCTCTAGAGAATAATTCTCTTTCTATGATATTTCTTACTAAGATTAATGAGAGATATGGTGTATTCCTTTGGGTTGAGAGAATCACCCAATATATAGCCCCAAATCGGTGTAAGAGATTACTAATAATAATCTACTAAGAATATCAATTTGTCTCAAACTTCTCCTGAGTCTTGATCCAACTGGGCATTGTTCGCCACGCTCGCTATAGCGAGCCCAATCTCTGCCGTTTGGCTCGGATGCAACTTCGCTCTAGCTAAATGCATGTTCGCTATAGCGAACCACCTTGCTAGAATTTGGCTTGAAAGTCCTAAAATTATTCAGTTTTCATTTCAGTTCTTCCGGCGGCTCAACTACAATCAATTTAAAAATAAATAGAAAATAACAACTCAAAGGGATCCAGAATTTTGTCCAACTCATTAATTAGCCAACATAAATAAAATCCTAACACATTTGACCTACATGCTATGGGTTCCACATCGGATTACGTAATTGGCTTGGGGCAAGACTGATCTCCCGATAAAGTCTTCATCCGTTTCAGATTGGGGTCCTACTCCTATTTCGATTGCCACACTAGAGTAATAAGGGATCGTTGTTAATTTCACATGTGATGGAAAAATGATCCACATGTGTAAATGAGTCATATATAAATAATTTTATATACAAATAAGTCACATGTGAAATAAACTTTGTTGTTTGTCATGTCCACACCTCTTCACATGTGAATTTGAGTCCATCAAACAGTTCACATGTCTTTCATTATTTTTCTCAAAATTTTAAAATCTATGATGAATCAAGTGATGAAATCCAACCCACTAGCCACTATTAGCCTTCTAAAGGGATCAGTGGTTTGGATAGGGAAAAAGAGGCCCACATAAATAAAAAAACTAGATCAAACGGTCTGAGATATTTTCAAAAATTCTCACAATTCATGTTTGATCAACGGTTCAAACTTGGTGCACACGCCCTTTTGGGCCTTCAGAAGAGGTCTAACGGTCCAGATCTTGATTGGGGGCCTACTAGACTCAAAGATTTGAAAAACACAGACTGCCTTGTACAACTTGTGAAATACATTGTAGCAATCCGGTATGCATCAATGATTCTAAGTCTTTCTTGATTTTCTAAGGATCCATAACTAATCACGACCTTAAATTATACATCATAGTCGTGTTTGACCTTCTAAAGAGTATTAACAGTTTGGATCATCAAAATGGGACCCATAAAAGTTCAGAAATTTAGATCTAATGGATTGGAGGTTTCTTTTTTTTTTTTTTAAGTTTCTCACATCTATAATGATCAAACGGCTGGAATTTGATTTAAGGCCGTACTTGACCTTCTAAATATGATTAGTGGTTCAGATCATGATTTAGGTACCAACATAGATCATAGCACCAAAAAAACCGGTGACTGGAATTTGAACGCGCCTGTCACTGCAGGCACTGCAGTGCCTTTTCAGGCTTTGGCATGCATTTTGGCAAAAAAATATCTAAAAAGGTAGAGAGAGGATAGATGTAGAGAGGAAGAGATTTTACAAATGTGCATAAAGGGAGAGAAAATGCCCCCAAACAAGTTTTTCTTTATTATTTCCATAATAAGATCGATGTAGCACTATTCTAAGATTTTTCAACAATCATGTCAAAATAGATTTTTAAGGTGCCAACACTACTAAACCATGAGTATATTGGCTGATGAGCAGGTCTCTTAAAAACCCACCAAAGTAGAGAGGACCATTGTGTTTCTCAACAGCAGTAGTTGAGCGACAGTAAGAGGGGATCAATAGAGTTGTCACCATACCAAGTGGTGGTCAGCTGGAACTTCAGATACTAACCTCCAGTCAAATAATGGGAAAGGATGGAGGGTTTTTTTTTTTCTGAAAAAAAGGGAAAACCCCCTTTTTTGTGGAAAAAAAAATCTATTATGACAACAATTTGTAACCATGTATGTGTCTAAAGGTCAAAAAGGCTGTCAGAGCCAATTTTTCAGGGAGTCGGAGCCAATTTTTCAGGGATCCGGATCCCTGTCTGGTCCAAACAGGGTGTTTGGACCAATCATGGGGTGGAAGAAAGAGAAAATGTCAAATAGGGTATATGTGTTTGGACCAAACAGGAAATCCATTTCAGAATTGCTGTGATTGCTTTTTCTGTAGTCCAAGCATTTGATTTCCTTTTCTATGTGACATGTCCAGTAGGTCCCTTTGTTGAATGGCGTCAGAAGATTTATTTCATGCTATGTCCTGACTTGTTTCAGTCCATGAGCAGTGCGCCAGTGCGTGGATTGTTTTGGGCTCGGTTTCTGAACTAATCTGGACTGTGCTTGTTGGGTCACACTAAGGGGTTGGAAAGACTCGTGTTGACTCATGACTCGACCGAGTTGGCCCAATTTTGAACTAGGGCCAAGTTAAATCGATGAGAGACTTGGTTATATGAAAAAAATGTTGTAAGTGTGGTTGGTTTCTCTCTCTGTTTTTTTTTTCCTCATTAATCTTAGGGTTGTAAATGGGTCTCCGATTCTCCAATTACTCGAAAGTTCCAACCCGTTAGGTTCCGGGTCTGGGTCATTAATTTGGTATCGATAAGTAAATGGTTCCGGTTCCGGATCTTTTTTTGAGAACCGTTACCTAAACGGGTCCGGTTCCGGATCCACAGTGGCTCAGACCCGTGAACCCGGAACCCGATCCAATATTCTAACCTAAATACTTTATTATCTATATGTTACATGGGAACCCTTCATTCTAAGTTTCTAACCTAATCTTCCGTCCCCAAACCACATGTTATTTATAGACAAAATGTTACATTTGCTTTGCAGGTGATCCAATTGAATTACAAAAAAGCATGATTGCTTTTTTTTTTAAAAAGGAAAAATACAGGTATTAGGGTCCAGACCCGGAACCATACCCGGAATCGGATCTAGACCCGCCTCATATACAGTTCCGGTTCCCATTAATATTATCGGGTCCGGTTCCGGAACCAGTTTTCTGGTTCCAAACCGGGTCTGATTCCGGTTCCGATTCCACTCAGGACCCGGACCAAAACCGACTTGTTTACAACCCTAATTAATCTGGATACCAATACATTGATGGTTGAGTGATGTTGACACCTTAGTCTTACATAGATGCTCAGGGATCAATTGATCCTTGGGTCCTTCGGTCGGTTAAAGTGTAACTTGATCTTTGGGTCCTCCGGTTAAATTATAACGATCTTTGGGTCCTCCGGTTAAAGTATAACTCCTAGGCCAATGGCGCCCAACTAGCAAAAGAAAAAAGTTTATTGATTTGTATTAATTACCAAGAACTTGGGTGATCTGATATACCATTTATAATTGTATGAACATTTGTTCTACATTAAAATATTTAAAGTAGTTTAAATGAAAAGTATGACTCTCCTGAATGACCACATTGACTCCTTGTCATTTTTTTTTAATTAGTTGGGAGAGTTGGGTCTGAGTTCCAAGTTTTTCCAACCTCGGTTACGCATAGTCAGAGTCTGGATTTCCATCCCTTCGCCGCCTGTCCATTGGTTTGTGTATAATGACTGTTGCCATGGATCCATGGCTTTCAAGTGGTATTGGCTTCTGGGTTTTTGCCATCCCTGAGTCTACCTAGTAATGACTAATTAGTGAGAGAGGCATCATGTTCTTTTTTTGAGAGAGAGAAGCATCATTTTGAAGTGAGTTGGGCTGAGATGTAACACTAGGTACGGGGCCTGTTACTATGTTCAAAAGACAGTCCAACACAGACTGTAACTACAACCTCAACCTCCATTTAATGTACAATAGACAGTCCAAAATAAACCCCTTGCCAGTGTAAATGGCAGCTAGCTTGTTCATGTACAATAGATTACTGTAAACTTGATCCTTTTTTCTTATTGATAGCATGACTCTGATGATCTCAAGTTGCACTAGGAGCATCTTTCATCTGGAGCTCTAGCAATTCTTTGGTTTTTTTTTTTTCTCTTGCTCATTGAATTTATTGAATGCTTATTTAGCATGTTACAGTTACTACACACCAAGATCATGATTAACATCATGGTATCCGTTTAAAGGTTTAATTAAATGTTTTTGATGAGAGGATCAAACTCGAAATAATTAGATGGGATGTTTCAACGAGCGAGAGTGATATCAATACACCAAATGCCCTTAATATACTGTAAATTTTATTGATTATTGTATCATATGCAGTGCTTGTTAATTAATTATTATTTTTTTTTGGCAAAGTTGTCAATAGTAAGGAAAGCATGGGGGCTTGTTTTCTGATTTCCAGCTCATTTCTTACAATTAATATGAAAGGGTTTTTCTTCATCAAGAAATGCATGAGAATATTACATCAAGCAAGATCCAAAAAGGCTCCTTAATTACCCCAGTTATAAGGAGCAATGTGTTCATGGCCAGGTAATTTGGGGCGGTTAATAATTGGGCTGGGCTTGGATTAATTGAAGGAAAACCCAAAAGCTGGCCTGGCCTGGTCCATTTAAGGAGTGCATGTAATTTAATCTAATTAGTTGAAAGAAATTAATCAAAAGCACAAGAAATTAATCAAAAGTCCAGTTCAATTGGAAAAGTTGCTGCATTGTAGTAAGTGGGCTTTTGATGCCCCTCTCCCATCTCTTGCCCTCTTGCTTGGTAAGCTTTGCAGTAAGCTTCTGCAAAAGCGACTTCTCTTCCAACACAACAGAGGAAAAACAACACTATTAAAGTAATTTTCAACCCGGCCTGGATGACTAAATGGACAAGCTCGAGCCTGACTTTTATGGCCCTTTTCAAACTTAGGCCGAGCCTGGGCCCGTGTTTCATAAGCCAGGCCGGGCTAGATATACCTCGGCCCGGACCGCAAAACATTAAATCAATTCCTATTCATGCCTAGTAAAATGATTGGAGTTGCAATGTTTCCCTGGTAAATGAAGGGGAGTTCTGTAGCGCTCTTGTTTTAGATTCAATCCAACATCATTGATGAGGCGGGGCATAAATAATTACATTATGAACTACCCTGATCAGATTCAGTCCAGCCAGAAGTTACCCAACAAACACAGCAACCTCCAATGCCTACAAAATACAAATACCCTCACAATCACTCATTTTCTCATTCAACCACAAATAGCAGTAGAGAAAAAGCACTTTTTCTAATAGGAAGGTGGCTGCTAACAAGGTTTTGGGTGTAGTTATGTTGTTACTTGATGCTTTTTGTGGTGGCTCCCATTTGCAAAGCAATGCCACCAATAGATTGTACTATCAAGGGTTGTTATAACTATTGCATCCATTCATCTTAAAAAAAATAATAACAATAAAAAAAAAAACTATTGCATCCTGCAAGGTGATGACGGACCTTCTCTGACCCCAAGGGGTAGCTCAAAATTGTCTAGGACCATAGTTTGCATTCAGAGGTTATAGGTACGAAACTGCACTACCACACTGGGCCTACATGGGAGTTTACCCAGCTGCCTTCTGGGCCCGGAGGGATTAGTCCAGCCTAAAGGGTTGGGAACCCTCCAATATCAAAATAAATAAATAAATAAATAAATAAATGACGGACCTTCTCTCATGTGTTATTACGTATGCCAGAAAAATTGTAATTAGGGTAAGTGGTACATGAGAGTACTAGTGCACTTATAGGGCACACTTTTTATTTATTTATTTTTATTTTTATTAGAGGGTTCCCAACTTTTGGACTGGACTAATCCCTCCGGGCCCAGAGAGAAGCCGGGTAAACTTCCCTGCAGCCCCAGTGTGGTAGTATAGTTTCAAACCGACAACCTCCGGATGCAAACCGTGGTCCTAGGCCAATTGAGCTACCTCTTGGGGTTATAGGGCACATTTGGTGACGGTGAGTATTCTTCAAAGTAGGATTTGCAAATCGTATGATGGGGTTAGACTTGAAAATCCTAAAAATAGAAGATTTCCACATGCTCAAATCTTCGGAGATTTATAATTGCCAAACATGGATTCTCTGCAACTCTATGGGAAATTGGTGACAAATGGATTTTGATTGCCAAATGAGACCAGGTTTTGAGTTAGGTCCGGTAGGGTTTCGCCTTGGGGTATGTTTGATGTAGAGAATTTGGAGAATTCATGTTCGAAAAGTTTCAAAGGGCCTTTGTAAATAGTTTGATGTAAAATAGTTACTAAAATTTTCATCATTTTAAGTAAATTATAAATGTCCAATTGCTTTGTGCTTTATCATATTATCATAATAAAATAAACTTATTTTAATACTCTTGAATTTACAACTTACTTGATGATTGAGTGATAAGTACAAGCTTTATTTTCTTAACTAATAGACGGTTCATAAGTCATAATTATGGTTGCATTTTATAATAATTTGTGATATTTTAACTTATTTTCATATATACATATAAATTTATTGAATTATAAGCATAACTTAGACAATTCCAGATAGGATAGCGATAAAGGATGTCATGACTTAGGGAATGATATTTTCACTTATTGTTGTTACTAATGGAAAAAAAATATTTTTTTTTACCATTTTCTAATTTTTGATATTTTTGAAAATTTTCTGGATTAACGAAAAAGTTACACAGCGACGACGACGACAGATCAATAATCGCGACGGATACCGATACTGTATTGATTTTCTGGCCTAGCCGATAATGCAACTAATACGGTAACTTTGAACAATGTCTATGAGTCACTCCAACCATGGAGAAAGAAGCCTACTCCCACGTGGAGAATGCTTGCCACACACGAAGAGAATCCGAATGATAAAGAAGTGAAAGAGACACGGATGAAAATTTAATTTGTTATTCTCTTCTTAATCATTTCAATGACTTAATAAGAAAAGTATGATTATTATTATTCTACTTTGATCGCGTCTTGTTCATTAGTTCCTTGAGATAAATTGTGATTATGTAACTATGAAATCTTAGAACGACTTGAATTGAAACGAAACTCATTTTTTCAATCTCTCCTTTTCCTCCTCTCTACAAGCACCCATATTTTTCGCTAGTTGCTATTGGAACTTCCTTCCCCTGGTTTTCTAAGGCCTTTAGAACAGCTTGCTTCACAGCTTGAACATCCACATCCAACCTCTCGTTTTCAGCTTCGCCTATGGCTTCCATCCAAAAGGAATGATTACATGAAACTCTAGCTTGGAGTACGTTGAGACCCATCATCTCAAAGGCCTCTAATACAGTAACCAGCAAATCTCGACCTTTCTTGCATGACACGCGGACAAGAAAACCTTCTTCTATCCTCTCCACTTCCACCTCCTGCAAAATCAAAGGGGCGGGCATGTGAAACTGTTCCAGTTACTACTTACTAGGGTACAAAATAACAGAGAATGCTCTATACAATATTGGATATGTAAAAGATGAGTTCAACTTACATTGAGTTATATTTGTTGGTGTTGCTGTTAGGTTTGACATTAGGCTTCCTACTTTGAGTTAGATTTTTTTATTGTATTCTTATAAATAGGCACCGACTTTTCTTATCGAAACAACCACAAAAGTATTTGACATGTGCATAAGCCTTGGCTAGGCCCACGTACGTGAACAAAAACCCAGGAATTTGAACAGAAGATCCCTCACTTTGATACCATGTCAGTAACTAGAAACACTAAAAGTTTAAGCTATTAGTGAACGATGGAACAATGTATATCGAATGATCCTACATAGGATTGGTGGTTCGAAATTTTCTCATTTGCCAAGACTTTCATGGTTTGGTTGGAGGAGACTTGAGAGAGCAAGCCTAGGCATTTCCCTCTTTGCTAAAAAGGTTAAGAGCATGACACCCATCTTTTCTTCCCCTGTACTTTTACAGAACAAATTTGTGTGTTCCATTTGCTGGTTGCACATCAGCATCTGCAACCCCTAACTCTGCTCTCTGGTCTCTTCTTTCTCAAACTTGTGGTGCTTAAGCCAAACTTGGTATTCCAGTGCTATTTTTTGCTACCTCTTAACTGTATTTGGAGATAGAGGAATTAGGCAATCTTCAACAGCAGTAACCTTTCTATTCCTGCTGCTACCAGGTTGTTAAGGAACCAGCTGGTGCTCCACCTGAGGAGATCAAAACCTTTCTAGGGGCACACCTTATCCTCCATTCTAATTTTTTTGGGAGTCATTACTCCAATGTAATTTCTATAAATTTTATAGGTTAATTTCTCCTTTTGCTGTTTACCCTGTAAACCTCTTTGGTTTTCTCCTCTGAGCTTTCTGGATTTTGGGGGCTGGTTCTTCTGCCAGTCCCCCGTTTTCTCAATATACTTTTTCCTTTCAGTAAAAAAATAATGAATGCTCCAGTGATCAGGTGAGTTGCACCTCTGTAAGTGAATGGAAGACGAGACAAAATGTAACATTAATGTTAAGTAGTTGTTGGTGCAATTTTCTATCACTAATTGATTTTAGGAATACTGGCTAGCAATTTTGAGAGTTGGGTGGAGACTAGTGGTCCATTAGGTGCTCCCCATTTGTTATTTTGAATGGATTTGAAACCAAATAAAGGTGGTGTCACACTTTCTAACAATGGCCTCTATCATGTAATTAAGTGTTCAATATTTTACCAAAAAGAAGTGTTCAATAAGCTAAACTGAGAGAGAGAGAGAGAGAGAGAGAGAGAGAGAGAGAGAGGGACCGTGGGCACTTGGAATTGCTTCATTATGTTACTGTATTGTTTGTTCAACGTCTCAACTTCTGATGTCAGTTCCTTTATATATTGATGAACTTCTGATGTCAGTTCCTTTATATATTGATGAAGAGCGTCCATCACAACTGATGTCCTACTAAACTGCACACACACATGAGAAAGAACATAACAAAATCACTTCCATCTCTATACTTACATATAAACATCAACATACCACAATAATGGAAAGAAAAGAAAAAAAAAGAAGCTATCCCAATACAGGTAGAAAAAGGCGAACTCAATGATTCTAAAGCCTTTTAGAGGATTTACGTACTGATTTAGAGCTTGTGAGACACCCAAGGACATCTAACTTCCTGCTCGTTGCCATCTTTCTTCGAGAACCAGACACCATTCTCTCTCTCTCTCTCTCTCTCTCTCTCTCTCAAAAAGCTACGATTTGAGATTGCAAAGTGTCCCAGTGGCCAGGAGCTACTTGTTTATATAGCAAACCTCCTCTCTTGGTGAGTAGGTGCTATGGAGTTTTTTTAATAATATAAAATTACAAGGATACTCTATGACCTCAAAAGGTCCTTATCATTCCATAGGTTGCTGACAAAATCTTACGTGTTATCAACGGTTCAGATATGAACTATCGGGGGTATTTATGCATTTGGAGATCAAATGAAGGGTGGAAATCAAATGGTTCAGACTGTTCTATACGGCCAATCATCATATGCATTTGGAGATCCGCTCCATCTAGTTGATGGGTCACTTTCTCATTTATTTATTTTTGGCTAGTTTAGCACAACAGCACGGAATGGGACTTCCAACATGGGTTGATACTCTGAAAAAAAGATGCATATCCTACCACTGATCCAACAGTGGTTCCACTGGTCACTTCCACATTTGTTGTTTTCTCATTGAAATCCATTTTTATGTCACCAAACAGGTCATCAAGATCATGTAGGACCTACCTGATGAATGGTTTAGTTAATTGGGCATCAGGGCCGTTCATACCACTGTGTCCATTTTGATTGAGCGAACAGGATATTGGATGTACCCATATGTAGAGTATTTTATAGGCATGATTAAGAAGTAGCTTTGGGTGGAAATTAGAATAAAAACAACTAGACTGGGCATCACCAGATGGGAGAGAGTGTGTGTCAGCTTTAATCAGAAAGGAATCTGGGAGTCGTTGGAGCAGCATGGATGGATGATTTTGCATGCAGTTTAAGTCACGAGCATCCCCCTCTCTCTCCAAATCCTTCTCACGGGACAATCACAAAGATCCCTACATGCTTCAATATCTGCCTAGTCAAGATGGTTGAAACGTATGGTTTAGATCATCAAGTCGTGGGTTCGAGATATAGCAAAAAGAACAAAAAAAAAAAAAAAATCCCCATGTCCTCATCTGCATGGATCAGCTTTCCCTTCACCTTTCAGAGGACAGGCCACCAATACAAAGAGGGCTACTAGGATTGCCCATTGGTGGGTTTTTCTATGCGTGAAGATTCCATCATTTAAGCACCACTTAGTGGATGGTGCTGATCCACTGTACTGTTCCTTTGACACATATGTATTGTAAACCCCACTTGGTATAAGTTCATGTCTTGTTTAGGATACAAAATGTTTTGACAATCTAGGCCAAACCCAATTCTAGGCCATAGGGGAGTCTGGAACTGGGTCAAGCTCTTGATAGATAGTTTGGAATTGGCATAGAACTTGTGTGGCTTATCTTCCCATATATCCTAGTCAAAAGAGTTTTTTTTTTTTTTTTTAGAGTAGTCATCTAATCTACTGTTGGAACACACAGACATACTGAATAGATCTAAGTGTCTGGGGCAACTTTATTGAGTAAGTTATTATTATCATCTTATTTCCTGAACATGGTCTGACTTGAGAGGCCCAATGCTCATTGAGTCGAGTCAGAGGGGCCGAGTTAACATGGCATATTGGAGGAGGATCACAGATACTCCTTATCATGCCTCATTTGATTTGAATACCGTTAAAACAGAGCAGCCCATGACAGGACCTGTCTCTTTGTCATCATTCTCCAAAAAGACACCACAAAACGCAGTGTCGGATTGTAGCTGTTCCCATTGGTCTCTTTTACCTGCTCCACTTTGAACCCTCTCCCATCTAATGGCTTCTGCTTGTTTTGGTGTCTTTGCAGATGTCCTTTTTTTCTTCCCTTTGTCCTCTCATCTGTTGATATTTCAATTCTCACAAGGAGCTCTTCTTCCCATCTTTTCACTGTCCATTTCTCCTTGATGTGTCTCTGTTATTAGAACCAATTGCCCATCTACCCATCTCAATATTTGTCTTGTTCTCCACACTCTTTCTCCCCTTCTTCTCGTCCAAGGAATCCTTGTTGGTATGATCTCACCCACACGCAAGGCTGGCATGTTAGCATGCATAATTTTATGATCTCACCCACACACAAAGCTGGAATGTAAGCATGCATAATTTTCATTATGGTATGAGATGGGATGGGGGCCGTTTAAGGTGAGTGGGGTTCATGGTTTGGTTATCTAAACCGTTGATTTTATAGGGTTCTAAGTTTAAAAATTTAAATGGCTGCCATCTTTCAATTTGAAAGTGACATTGGGACAACTCCAACTTCAGCCATCTGATCAAAGATTTGAGTTATGGTCCCACTTATTTAAGGCCCCCTTTATTGAGGCCCTGTACGAATGTTAGAAGTATCACTCAATTTCTAATTAGAATGTCCCAATAGGGACAGCTTCATATATTTGGTTTTCTAGTATGGGAACCTCCCTCTAATCAAAGGATATACTTTTCTTGAAAGGTTTTTAATTTTGAGCAGGAGGGGATGTTGTATAAGAGCCTTGCTCCGGCAATTCTTTTGTAGAAGAGGAGGAGAAACGTGTGACTCTGAGACAATTTTGAAATTCTTACTCCTGAAAGATTTTGTTTAATTGTTTTGAGAGATTATTTTAGGTCCATTACAATTCTTAACATCCGCACTTTGTATTTAGTATCTCTTTATAGGGCCTCTTTGAATGCATGGATTACATAAGAATTAAATATATAAAAACTCGTGGTCAAATGAGCTCCAAATAAAAATTATTAAAAGGGTGAACGGTGAAGGATATGAGGTGGCAACATGGATGGGACCTTTGACTTTCTTAGTATTTGAATTTCAGGGGTGATTCATTTCCAATCATCATTGATTGAAATTAATGTTCAAGGAGAGATTATTGGTGCTCTTTTTAGATATTCACCTTTGATTCTATATTTTCAACCATACATAGAAATACAATGCGTTAGAATTCCTACTAATTAAATTAAATGATACGAGCAGCCCCTTAAGGTTGAATTACTTGCGGATATGGGATTGCTTCCAATATCTTGTTTTCTGTTTTTAATTAGTATGCCATTCTTTTTGCTCATAGATGTACCTGTTTGTTACACATAGACCATCTTCTGCGGGTGAGGTTTTGTTTTGGGTTTGTCCATTAGCGAATGAGAAGGTCCTCCTAGGAGAGGCAGGCAGTCAGTTTAAGCCTTAGCTGGAGTCGAACAAGGTGGCCAGTATCACACTTAGGGCCTGTTTATTTGCATTAAAATACATACGAGGAATACATAGTGTCAGTGGTTAAAAATGAAGGGCAACGGTGAATTTTAAAAAATGAGTATTAAATCGCCTTTTTGTTTTAGGGAAATAGAATAAAAAAAAAAAAAATGGAAAATGAAACCCAACCACCACTCTAATATTTCAATACATATGAAAGTAACATATCTACCTTATATCCTTTACCCCTAACCTCATATCCTTCATCTCTCAAGCCTATGTTAATCCGTTAGTTGAGTTCATTTCACCATTAATTCCTATGTAATGCAGACAAACAAGTTGTGGTCCATTTGTTTAGTGTAATTGATTTCCTAGGAATTTTAAGACGTATTTCTAAAGGTAGTTAAAAGTGGAGAAATAAAGGTGAATATCCAAAGACAACCATTAAATAACCTCCCTTTTCATAGAAGTTGACTCATGTTAAGATGTGAAATAAATACCTGACCATCATCCTATTAATTTAATTCGTAAGAATGTTAAGGTCATGTCAACATTTCTATCTTTTAGCCTTCATTCATCACCTCTTTAAAATCCTATATATAGTGGAGCTCATGGATGGTAAATTAGGTATATGAAAAACATGAAAGCAAATGTCAACCACCTTGAAGCCATGTTTGCCAACTAGATTCTGAGGGTAAAGACTTCGCTTTTTACAAACTCTTTTTTTTTTTTTTTCTTATAAGGTAAATTTGTATTAAGAAGAGAGAAAAAGAAAGAACACAGAGTTGAAAAGCTCCCAAAGAAAAATACAGGGAAACCTAATCCAATAAAAAAACAGAGGCAGGAAAGGGAAAACAAAGAGGAACAGAAATATCAAAAAAAAAAAAAAAAAAAACTGAACTTCGAAGGTGAGGATTGGATGACTTGGAAAAACAAAATCCTGACCTTGCAAATCGCGAGGAGTTGGGCCATCTGAAATCCTTATTGTTTTAGGATTCTTAGGTTGGAAGCCCAGATAGGACATGCAAATCGTTAGCTTAAAGGGGAAAGGTATAAACCTCAAATCTGTCAATTCCTCACGTATTATGAAATGTGGCCTATGGAACCATTAGCTATACAAATCCTTAGCAAGAAAACCCGTGCTCCAAGGGCACTGAAGAATCCTCAAATCTGTGTAATCCTTGCCGGTTACCAAATTTGAACTTTAATTTTTAACTCTCCATGTTACAAGCCCATCTATATTTAGGATGTGGTCCAAATCTCTCTTCAACTTGTTGATATACATCATGAGATAAATGACATAGGAAAAATCTAACTATATAATTCACACAAACTCAGATTCGAATGAATTACGAGCCAATGCATATTTATAGGTAGGAATATGACGGAGTTAGATCAAGAGAAGGTGGGCCGCACACGGGTTAAACAGTGTGATTAGCTTTTCACCCTTTTGAAAGCTTTGATCATTCCTCATCAGTACTAAATGCAAGATCCTTGTTAGGAGAATATATGGGGAATGGTGGAAATCAGCTTGTGTTTCATTAGGGGTGTTAATGGGCCGGGTTAAGCTGGGACGAAACTTGTCCAACCCTCGCCTGTTTAGTTAATGAACCTATATTCAGGCTTGGATCCGACCCACGGGCCTAAAGTTAGGCGCAGATCATTTGCAAAGTATTATAGCCCTTTCTACGAATTATGTTGGAATGAGCCAGTACTTCCTGGCCCATTTAACCATTGAAGCCAAAATAACAAAAGAAAGGCATGGGTCTAGTCCGTGATCCTAACACACAGCCAAATCCACTTCATTATGGAATGGTTCAGCCTGGCCTGGCCCATGAGAATCCAAGTGTTCCCACAAGTGGTGCCATTATTTGGTGCAATGTTAAATGTCTAAATGGAACAAACATTGGATATGAATAAAATACAACATTAATGTTGGTTAAAGGTAGATTATCCATACATATTGCATACCCCAGTGTTCCCACAAGTAGGCCCCACACGGTTTGCCCACAAAACCCCAGTAGGTCTTTAGATTTAATCACCAACATTTCCCTTAATTGCACATACATTTTGCATAAATCCGGAGAGCGGGCTTAAATGGAGAAATTATCCAAACTTTAAATGCATAGAAATCCAAGAACGGCTTTTACCCAAGTGGTAAGGAGTGACAGTTCTTGCCTAGCTGGGTACGCCATTTCTTCCCATGTGTGCTTTCTCCGTATTCGTATCTTGGAGTTTCAGCCTCTCTGCCGGCCCAGCTTGATCAATGGTCACTTATTGGCCAATACGTATCCATTAACCCATCATTGACTTATCTCTGAAATTTAAAGTAAGATTTATAACATGTTATGCTAAATTACGAATTAAAAGGTGTACAATATCTTAAGTGGGTTGGAGTTAATATCTTGAGAAGGCTGGTCGAATTCATCCCAAACTGCTGTACACTAGTAACCAAACCATATTCCCCTCATCAGGGGCGGACCCAGGCTTTGATGACCTGGGGCGGAAATTCTTCATTGATTTAAATGGGCCCCCCATCCATATTTGTCTAAACATTACACAATCGTCTCATGTCCGAAGAACATATGTCTAAATGATAAATAATCGCCCCACCTAAATAAAAATTCTGGATCCGCCCCTGTCCCTCATCATTTATGATAAAGGTCAAAAACTAAAGAGAGAGACTAGTGCTAGTCTAGGATAGGTTCGATACTAACTGCGCGTTCCATACAATGGTCATGAGACCTGTCTGCAATTGTTGCTAATCTCTGAATGATCTGTTCAAAGGGTTCCAATCTTCCTTTATATAGCAATCCAAAGGAGTTTGTTACGGTAGAACACTCTACCAGGTACTCCACATCTTCGACTCGAATTGGTATTCTTAACCACCAGACGAAGTTGAATCTCATAACACCAATTATGATTTCTTGCTAACCTTTTGGCTTTAGCCAATGCTTAATCCAGCAACGTCCATCAGTTCACCAATGAATCTTAATGAACACCAACGATATAAGACAGGCCAATAAACATTTACTGGCCAAGGCTAATTGGTCAAGCTATGCCTATGTCCACCCATCGACAATTAAAGACTTAATTACCTATTTTTGAAACTTTTAGAATATGTTGCTGAAAAATATTACAAAAGGTGTACAATATCTTAGGTGTGTGGGGTTAATATATTGAGAAGGCTGGTAAAATCCATCTCAGTTATCACCAAACTAAGTTTTCCCTCATCATCCATGTAAAAGGATAAAAAAGAAAAATAAAAAAAAAAAAGAGGAAAAAAAAGATACAAGGAGATGAAAAGATACAAGAATTGGTAAAAACCAACCTATAGAGTTAAGAAGATGATGATAAAGTTGGAAGATTAAATAAATAAGTGGATGATCAGAGAAAGGATGAGTGAACAAAGTACCAAATGGGGGAGTTAAAGAAGATAAGTAGGTGCATATTAAGTTTCCTCCCGCATATATGCTGCATAAAAGCTATGGGATTTATCAATATCTATTTTGTTCCTATGATATTATGAGATTTAAAACAAAAAAGTTAAAATACTGTTGACCCGAGTCAATTGACTCTGATAATATTATCTGAGTTTTGATTATGAAATTGAAAAACTCAATTTTAAGAAGGATTAATATGTCAAAACTCCTATTCTAATTTATATGTCATTAAAAAATGTTACTGACTATTTTGTAGGTAACACTTCATGAGACCAAACATATAAAGAAGATTTCCTGTTCCATTGCCAATCCCTGGTGGCCACCACCAGAAGGGCGATCAAAATAGCATAAGAAGCGGGCGCCATCAATGGCTGTGCAAGGAAATGGCAGGGCAATTCTCCTTTGGCAGACAACACCGGCGGCATTCGCATGTGCCCGGCCTCTATGCCAAAGGAAAACTGCACTGTCATCCCCGGCACAGGTGACTTGCATACTCCGACTAGCCTAGTTTTTTCACAGAGTTGCAACGTGCTTTTATGCAGTTGGAGTTGGATATGCTGTAGCATATACTTGGAATTTCTGTAGCATATACTTAGAACTCACTTTCTTGGTTTTTCTCCTTTTTACAGCTGCAAAGATGTCCCCATTCTCTCAACATCTCCTCTGAAGGCCTTCACCATCTTCAAGGACCTGCCCATGTGCTTCTATCCCTTTTACAAGTCCTTTTCCTTTTTTTTCCTTTGGTTTTGTGGATATCCATTTCAGTTGGTTGATGATATATGGATATGGACACTTGTTTCCCAATACTTGAAATATGAACATAAAGTTATGATCCTTCCTTGGTTATACATGGATTTTATTTATTTTATCTGTCATTGATCTTATATTTCCTTCTCAGTATATTAAATGCATGGCAACGTTTCGTCCTTTCTTCTCCACGGCCACTAAATTATTTATCCCGTTTTACTTTTTGGAATTTTTAGAAAATTAACCATCTAAATATCTTATTTTTTTATGGTAACCCAATCAAGGGAGCTGGACTAAGAGAGAGCTCGCCCAAACACGAAAAGACAACCTACATAAGTGAAAAAGAAGCCCACACAAGTGAGAAGATGCGACATACCAGTCAATCACCTTGGTCAACAATAAAAAGCCAATTCTTCACCAATTGAAGGAACATGGGTGTTTTCTTGTAAAAGATAGAAAGATCATGTCGTCAAATCTAAAATAGTCTGAAATAAACCCAAGACAAGGACGCTACTTATCTTGGGTTAATTAATTGGTTTTTCGCATTACTCTTGGTTTGATCCAAATTAGGTAGATCTAATGCATTTTTGTCCTTTTCGAACAAAATAAATATGTTGGATTTCATCAATTATGGACCTTTGTTTGATCATAAAGGATGGCCGATTGAGATTGTCAGACCAAAAGAGCCAGTTATTTGCATTTCTCAAAAATAAAAGTCACTCTACATGTAAGAATCATCTGTACTACAATTAAAACTCTAAACTGTCATTATCAAATCCAAACCAAAGCTAGCTTACCATATATTATTCCCCAGCAAGAATCTATGTCTAGTGCCGACAGTTTGTTCTTCAAAATCACCCCTCCATACCTATGCGCCTTTTCCTAAGGCTAACCTTTGATCAATTCTATCATCTATCAAACACCTACACCCTTGATATGGACTGGTTCTAATTTGACCCTACCATGAACAATTGGCCATTGTTGGATTTTATCACAATAAATCTCTATGATATATACACATTGAACTTTGAAGACCTTAAATTAAGGTATAAGCAGGGGCAGAACTAGGGGGCATGGGGGAAGGCTATGGCCCCTCCCAGAAATTTCGGGAAGAAAATCCCTACTGTAATGAAAAAACATGGACATTTTTTTTCACATTTGCCGCCTAAGTGGCCCTTGCAAGAAAGTTTTTAGGGGTTTTGACATATTAGTCCTCCTTAAATTTTGTATTGTGAATTTTATGACCAAAATTTAGATAATGTATTTAGAGTCGCTTAACTCTCGTCAACATTTTTCTAAAAAGTCATTTGCTCCAAATCCCGCCCAAGTGGCCCTTGCAAGAAAGCTTTTATAGGTTTTGACATATTAGTAGTCCTCCTTAAATCTAATTTTTACAATTACATGACTGAGATTTAGGTAATGTTAGAAGAGTCGCTTTCCTCTTGTCAACATTCTTTTAAAAAAACTTATTTGCCCAAAATCCCATGATATCATGAGATCAATGCATGTCATACAAACTGATAGATCCCATGATATCATAAGAATGTCTCATGATGTTATATCTTTCATGCAACATTTTATGAAAAGTTTCTTCTGAATGATAGAACCTTAATTAGAAATATATGCACTTACTTTACACAAAATGTCATTTTTCGTATATTTTTGTAAAAAATGAATTCGCTTGCTGGTGGCAAAAAGTATATAATACAGAAATTGACAAATTCCATCATATATGTCATGAGACTATCCCATAATATCATGGGATATAAAGTAAAAAAGTTAAAAAAAAATGTAGAAAATTATTTTAATTTCGGTAATTTTTTTTTGGCAAAACTAATTTAAAGATGACTAATATGTCAAAACCCCAAAATTTTATTTCCACCACTGGGCTAGGATCATTTGATCATACTGCTGTCAAGCCCACTCCTTGTCATTCGTTTAAATGGGCTCCACAGGTGATGTGGACATTTTATCACTTTGGGGTGCTACTTAGCTTGAATCAGACAGGGTACACGTATAGACCATGCGTGTGCATCTGTGTACATGTAATTGCATATATGTGTACATGTACGTATGTAACTGTAGATGAGTACAAGCACGAGCTTCCGCATAAACGAATCACCTTTCCAACCATCTAATGACAGCCACCACAATAAGATTACAGGAGCTTGGAGATAGAGAGAACATGCTGCGGATCTTCCATGGAAAAGTAGTAGGAGACTGCCCTTTGATTCCCATTTCATTTCACCATCACCAATAGACCATTTTCCTCCCCACCCCTTCACATTTCAGTATCACACATTAGACAAAAGCAAATTCCAAAACCCACACTTGCATAATCTGCTAATCCATGAGTCTAGGCATCCAGATATTTATGAGGTGATCCTGGGTCAAGCCTGTTGAAATACATTGTCGTCCCATTCACTTTAAGCTCAAATTTTTGGTGTTACTGGTTATTAATATGGTATCCGATCCGTCTATCTGTTGGGTTTAAAATTCGAGCGGACTCCCGTTCGAAGGAGGTGGTGATATACATTGTTGTCCCATTCACGAACGGCTTGAGCTTTTGATGTTACTGATTATTAATAAGGCTAGCCCGACTCTGACCTAAGTGCAACTCTCATTGTGCTGGGTTTGGCTGTGTTTTTAGGCCCAATAATTAAATGGGCAAGTTCTAACAACCTAAATATCTTAAAGGGCAGGCCCGGTCGGCTTGGCCCATGGTATTAGACAGGAAGAAATTTATATATATTTACTAATGAACTGGCCTTGGGCCTGATTCTGAGGATATTGGGTTAAATGTAGGAATGTAAATGAGTCCCCGATTCTCTGATTACCCGGAGGTTCCGACCCGTTAAAAACCGGGTTTGGATCCTTATTTAGGCCCCGATAAGTAAATGGGTCCGATTCTACCTTGGTTCGGAACCGTGGACTCGAGACCCAACATATTATTTAAATTTTCGAGAATATCTCCTAAAGAACATATTTTTTTTAATATCATTCTCTACCTAAATCCAGACCAATCCCATATATGGTTTTGGGTCCGATTCCGGAGCCAAGAAACCGGTTCCGAAACGGTTCCGGGTCCGATTCCACTTTTTTCTTAACGGACCCGGACCGAAAACCGACCCGTTTACAACCGTAGCTAAATGTAGGCTTTAATAATAGACCCGATGACTACAAGCGCCAGTCTTAGATGTGTGTCTCACCAGATTGAGCAGACCCATTTACACCCTAATCCAGATGCTGTTACTTTCCAGAGTTATGCCATTCCTTTTGGAGAGAACCCTCCTGTACGAGGAAGGTGATAATGGCTGAAACTAATGAAATTGGCCCTTCAAGGTTTGAAGGGGTTTGTGCCTTGGCATATGCTGTGCATATCCAGCTCTATAGACGCTCATAAATACCGAGTTGGTGATGGACAATGACTCGGTGAGCCCAACAACACAGTGTGCAAGTGTATTATTACAGGGCAATTTCTTCCTGGCAGTCGGCCATTGCTCTCTCTCTCTGGGTCAACTTGGCCTTGCAATACGCTCACTGCCAAAGGAGATTTGCCCGGCAATTCACTTGGACAATACAATCGTCTTATCCTCCTAATGCAAGGTATGTTTTTTTATTGTATTTATTTGTTTGTTTATGCTTAACAACCTGCTTAGTTCCTATGTCATTTGTCTTGTGTTGGCATGTGCAATATAAAATATATAAAAATAAAGGAAAAGTTTGTGTCAAACAGACATGGGCAAGGATAATTAGATATATATAGCTCAAATTTTGGGTCTATAAAAGTGACACTCTACCTAGCCGGCATTGCTGGTTTTGGAGAGAAATGACCATGTCAAATGAGTAACAAGTAATGCCAGAATTGGTTAGTTAATTTGGATGTTGATAGTGGATTTTTTTATTCTTTATTTTTTATTTATATATACCCAATGAGATATAGCTTGAAAATCTTTGGGAGTGGCAGCCATGGTTTAAGAACTTGGTTTTATTGGTTATAATTTGGACGAGTCCACTAGATTCAGTAGGTCATTGAAGAGTCAAACTCAGAAGAAGACCAAACTCACCCAACTTACCAAGCTGGGTGACCTTCAGAGTTGAGTCAAAGTTTTGAGTCTCTAAAGTAGGAGTCCAATAGGCCAAGGTGGTCTATTGTGCATCAGCTGCTGACCAATTCCTGCCAAAGTTCACATGGATAGGGCCGGGGCAAAACCTGATCAAACCCATCAGAGGACCAACATGCCTAATTTGACTTGCACCCAACTCACAGTCTCACACCATATACATTCCAGTCAAAGCACGAGGAACAAGAAGTGTTTAATGATTGGGTCGAATTTGCAGTCTGAAGCTCTGCCCATGTCTAAAAGGCAGACTCCCCCATTTCCAGAACAAGAACTTTCCAACCCCATTTCCGGGGGCATTGGACAAGAAGAAGTCTCAGTGTCTTACCCATTTCCTGGGGCATTGATAGAAACAAGCTTTATATGAATAATTTTCAAAGCCCAAAAACTCTTTATCTCAATGATAATAAGAATTTGAGTAACTCCATACCATGATTATGACTGAAATGCATTTATATTTCATCAAGTGTGTGAGTTGGAGTGCATATATGAGTTCAAATTCTGAATGCAGAAAAAATTTAAAAAGATGAACGCACCATATCTTTCAAATGTTTTTTTTTTTTCAAGGAAGTAAGGATGGAGATTTGGAAGTAGGATAGCTAGGATTTGTGGAACATTTAAAAACCCCCACATGCTCATGAAGAATCATGGGTTGTCAGCATTTCAGTCGTGCGGAACATTTGAATATTTCTTACTTGAACGTAGAAAGTTTTCATTGAAAATTTCCTCTCTCACTCCCCTGACACACACTCTACCCCTCGTATTTTTATTCTAGTCCAGGTTCACTCTCCAAAGTTTTTCTCCAGGGCTGCAACTTGGATAGACAGGGTTGGGACTTGGGATTGAGTCATCTAGGGAAAGTCCAATCCACGTTTCACTTTTGGTTAGGTCAGGCCACGTGAGTTTTTGTTCAAACCAAAACCAATCTAACTTGTTAGATGTCCAACCTAAATTTCAAGTTGCACGATGGTCTATCCAAACATCATAACTTTTGTTGAACTATATGAAATGTTGTTGTCTTCTTGATACCTTTTATAAGAATTTTGAAACAAAGTTTTGAAGTTATTTATCATTGTGTTTTATATTAAAAAACTTTGATAGATATTAATTTCACTATTATTATAATCAGGGGAAGAATTAGGGAATGGCTGGCGGGGGCCATGGCCCCTTCTTAGTTTTTAAAAAACTACATACCCTTTGGCCCCCTCATCTTCTTACAGGATGGCCCTCCTTTCCATAGCAACACTTGGTTGATGATCTAAAATATAGATTATAGGGCCTGTTTTTTTTTATAAAAAAATATAAAAAGAATTTGAGATGTTGGGATTTTTTGGACATGATTTTCTTTATCAGAATTTATGACAAGAATTTGATATGTTAGAGTTTTTTGGATATGATTTCCTATATCATAATTTATGATAATAATTTTAGATGTTGGGGTTTTTTGGACATGATTTCCTTTATCAAAATTTAGGACAAGAATTTGAGATGTTAGAGTTTTTTGGAAATGACGTGACATCTTCTCTCATAGCATTTAAAATGCTATGTTTCTTTCACCAGAATTTCAAATTCCAACCACCTAAAAGGACTCAAATGACCTTTTGGAATTCCACTCTCAATGCATTTTGTTGGAATTTTAAATACTCCATCAAGAAGAGGGATTTGTAATTCTACTTAAGGGGACAACTTTTGGAGAATTTGATATTATCCCAGACATGAATTCTTGGAATTCTAAAATAGGTTCCATAATTTTAGTTAATTTTTTTTCCAAAAAATTAAATAGAGAGTATGAAAGCAAAAGGGTAAGGATGGAATTGAGGAGGGAATAAAGGAAGACAAAATGAGGAATAGATGGAGAGAATGTTTCTTAACTGTTCTAGATTTCTCACCATGCACATCTAGAGTTAGGGATCTTAATAGGGGAGTTATGCTTCATTGAATTTTAGGTTTTGGAGAATGGTAGTTGATATAAAAGCTTACAAGTACTTATGTAGAAGAAACGAGAACCCACTTGCCAGTCTTTTTCTTACTTTTAGAGTATTTACAATTAGTAGGTATAAAGTGAACACTACATCACTATTCTTTTAAATCACTAGGGCTCTTGTTTCAAATCTAAATCGTTCAATATTACTGGCTCCCTCTATTATATTATTATATAAATTCTCAATTCAATCAAAGGTATATCCACCGTGGATGAAAAAAGAAGTTGTTGTCTTGAATTTTGGTTATGATTTCTATGTTAGAAACATTCTGATTAGAGCAACATAGTACTTGAAGTAAGAACTAGCGGCATCTTTTTATTGAATGGTTTAGATTTTAAATATGGATTATGATCATGTATATATGTTAATGAGCATAATTATTTAAGGTGTTATAAAAATCCCCATTGTCATTTTTTTGAGATTTTTGATGTAGCTATAGAATTGCTTCTTTACTATGGGCGCTCCTTTCTTGAATAAGAATGAGATCATTTTTAATTTTTAAGGTAGGATTTTCAGTGCTACTTGATAACTCAATCTTTTAGATTATTATTTGTTTAAATAAGAGTCATGCAATAAATACTATACACACATGAGCATTTGTGCATTGTGATTCATTTATGTTATAGTGAATGGATCCTCTTTGTATAAACCCTCCCAAAATTTCATCTAATGGAAAATCGTCAACTATCAAGTTGAACAATTAAATATTCAAAAATTTTATAATATTTTATTCACAGTCTTTTGTAAGTGATAGATACGAAAGTGGCCTAAAATCTTATTTGTGTGAAATCTGCGAGATATAAACTATTTTGGGGTATTTAAAATTTCTGAAATTGCCCCCCACTAAGTATCTTCATGAATTTCTCATAGGTCCAAGCTTTAAATGACTTTTTAAAATAAGGTATTTTTGCCGCCCTTCAAAGTTTCACCTTGAAGTTGATTGGCGACATAATTTCGCTTTTCATTTATAGTAGTTGTTATTATTATTATTATTATATGTAATTTTGTATATTTGATTTTTGTTAATTCTTTTACTATGCTCTCTAACCATGGTTAGTCTATCAACAATCAATGCAGTTTTAATGAAAAAAAAGTTTAAAATTTAGTACGTTCTTCTCCTTATTTTGGCCCCCCAATTAAAAAAAAAACCGGTATTATAATATGCACAGCTGCTAAATAAGCAACATTAAAATCTATAAAATCATTCAAAATATATCAAACAATCCTTTTTTTTTTTGCTAGAATTTTTGGATGCTTAAATACGAGAGGTGGATCCAAAATTTCCACATAGAGGAGAATTTAATTTCTCCATGCAGGAATTCTTTGAATTCCAATGAAGAAAGAGACCCTTAGATGAGGAACATCATGTCATGGGTTTGCATATAACGGTTGTTATTGGTAATGTATCCAAATGGGGGTCACTTTTTAAGTTGACATTGCTTTAATAATTTTGTTCATCGACTCACGAGAACAAAGTTGACATGGCACCATTGAGATAAAGCTTCTCAATGCCCCAATATATTTCATGTTTAAAAGAAATTGAGGATTGCAATCTTTCTCTGTAAGACAACATAATGTCATTATAAATTTTCACAATTCTTAAGTATTTCTTGAATTTTACACTCATTGGTTTCGTCTAATAATAATTTTCATTATCCTTAATATATTAAGATTTTGCTTTTGCACTTTTTCAATATTTTTTTCCTCTTTCTCATTAAAGTGGTTACATAAAGATGCCTTTCAAGAAAAATAACATAAATCTTGTTTTTCACCTTTGAGCTGGACCCTGCTTTTATAGCTGTTTCATTTTATTTTTATCTCTAAATATTGTGCATCTGCATAGGCACCTGAAGCGCATCAAACCCTATTGTGATATCACAATTGTAGGTCATCCCACTATGTATAACAATTGGACCCACCTACAGGCGGAACTAGGGGGCTGGCAGGGGCCATGCCCCAAACCACCACCACCACCACCCAAATTTCTGAAAATCCCCTTAAGTTTTAGGAGATTTTATGATTTTTTTACATATGACCCCCAAAAATTTTCAGAAATAAAAACTCATATATTTTGAAGATCACATCCATTTTTTTTAGAGTCGTTAAATGCACATTGGCTTTTGCTCTCCACACACTCCACTTTTATATGACCATATATACCCATGTGTAAGATTACCTAAAAGGACATCTCTACCTCCCAACTTCTTTCTACACCCACCCACTCTCATCCACACACCCACCCCAGCCACTGACACCCTAACCGGCAGCACCACCGGAGGGGGAGCGAGGGAGGGAGAGAGAAAGAGGGAGAGGGAGAAAGGGAGAGCAGGCGACAGGCGGGCAGAGTAGAGGGAGAGAGGCAGGGTGAGGGTGAGGGAGAAAGACAGTGAGAAGGAGAGAGGGAGACGGGAGGGTGCGGGTGCAGGGGCGAGTAGCCGGGAGAGAGGGAGAGGAAGAAGGAGAGTGGGCGGGCGGGCGGGCGGGAGAGATGCAGGAAGAGAAAGAAGGAGAAATGGAGAGAGACAGGGAGAGGGAGAGCTGGCAAGCGGGCGAACGGCCGGCAGCACCGCCGAAGGGGGAGGAGTGAGGGAGGGAGGGAGAGAGAAAGAGGGAGAGGGAGAAAGGGAGAGTGGGCAACGGGTGGGCAGAGTAGAGGGAGAGAGACAGGGCGAGGGGCGAGGGCGAGGTAGAGGGAGAGGGAGAGGGAGAGAGACAAGGAGAAGGAGAGGGAGAGCGGGCGTGCGGTCGGTGGCAGGTGGCGACATGAGGCGGGGAGAGAGGCAGGGAGAGGGAGAGAAAGAAGGAGAAATGGAGAGAGACAGGAATAGGGAGAGCTGGTGCGTGGGCGAACGGGAATGTGACTTCTATAGATTAGGGCATTTTGGGCGGAACAGGGTGTGTATTGAGTAAGTGTGGGGAGTGGAGAGAGAAAAAACCGATGTGCATTTAGCCCCTCTCTTTTTTCTGATATCTGGCCCCTCAGGAAGAATTCTTAGGTATGTCCCTGAACCCACCAATTTCTTGTTGCTTTGCCACAAAGTTGTCAAAAGTATTACAATACAATAATAATCAACATAACCTTAAGTTCTATGCAATAGTGAAGAAAGTAGCAGGAAACTTCAGAAAAAGAAACACCAACTAAAAGACCTTGGCCTTCATCGAATAGACTTTAGCACTCTCTCATCTAACTTTTTTCTTTTTCTTTTGTCTTCACTTTCTTCTTTCTTCTATTATATATTAATTATAATTCCCCAGAAAAAAAATGTAGTAATAAGATCTGTACATGGAAAGTGACAAGGCAGCAACATCACATTATCCTATTACAGTTTTTTTTATTATTATTAAAGATGGCGTGATGCACGCATGTCAATAATTCCCAATGTGCTGTTTCTAATTTACAGAATAGCTTGGTAGTTGTCTGAGTTTTGCTTAGTCTTCCCTCTTTTGAAGTATAGATTAGTAAACCATCCATTAGCTCTAGTGTGTTTGAAGTGGATCTTAAATCTCTCTCTAGAGAGAGGAAATTCCAATTCCTTTACAATAAGATTAAGACTTGGTATTCGTATTTGAATGATGAGTCTCATCATGGGTATCGATCGATGAAAGACATAGTGGTTGCTTTGGTTAAGTTGGGAGTAGGCAAAAGATATAGTGGTTGCTTTGGTTAAGTTGGGGGTAGAAAGAGGTATAACTTAATTTGTTTGCTCCTTTATAATTTTTTTATTTTTTGCATAGGTATTCAGCTCTAATACTTTAATGAAATCAAGACTTGGTTCTCATATTTGAATGTTGAGTCTCATCATATGTATTAGTCGACAAATGGCATGGCGAATGCTTTGATTAAGTTAGGGGTAGAAAGACATATAACTTTGTTTGCTCCTTTGTAAATTTTTCTTTTTTGCATGGATATTTAGCTCTAATATCTCTGCATGCTTTCTTTTTTCTCCTTTTTTGTATTGTTGTATCTTTTTTAAGTCTTTAATATAATTTATCATTACCGATAAAATAAAAATAGGACATTTAACGGGTGTTGACAACATTACCACACGCCTTCTACTCTATGTTTTTGAGAAACTAAATCAAGCTGTAACTCTTTAATATGTATTAAAGAGTTGCTTGGTTTAGTTTCTCAAAAACTTCTACTTGTAAAGAAAAGATTTGAATTTCCAACTATTAAGGAATCCTATTTTAACTATGAAAATCCTATTAATTAATTAACGACTTTGGGGTGATTCTCTTCACTTTAAAATTTCCTTCAATCCCCATCATAATCAAGTTTAGGAGAAGAGAATTATAATTTCCCAATTGAAGGTAGTCATCACTGGGTTTTGGAAACCGTTAAGGCAAAAACTTACATTGATTAATATAGTCGATACTATAGTTGGCGCCATTTGGCTAGCACACAAATTCCACCGCTTGCCCTTTTGCCTTTAATTTACTCCCAAAACTTTTCAAACAGGGATTTTTTTTTTTAACCCCAGCCCCCAAAAGAGAGCCCGCATACACAAGGAAAGGTAGTCCTCTCAAATAGGAAGGAGGCCCGCACAGGCGAGAAGAAAGCCCATAAAAGTGGGAAAGGAGCCCATACAAGTGAGAAGAGGTGACGTACTGGGGGTTCGAACTCAGGGCAGCCAAGTAAGAACTGACGCTCCGGAGAAGGAGCCGTTCTTTCAAAGCAAGGAATTTAGAATTCTTTCGGGGACATTCTGTCATTGTCGTTACGAATTCATAAAAAAATTTCATCAGAAATACCTCTAATCAAACATAACCGAAAAGGAAGCTGGTATAAAGATAAAGTGGGTATGGGTAAGGTCCATGGTATATGTGGACTCATAATGGATTCAATAAACGTTAAGAAATCTACTGAAACTCTCATTCTTATTTTTAATAATTAAGAAGATATCAAAAATAGTTATCTAGGAATGTAAATATAGTTATATAGTCACGAATCAATACTCCCAAAGCAGAACCCGAATCTAAATATTATTATGAATCTACATGGTTTAAAATTCCTGGACACATAACCGACTTTTTAGGGTCTATTCCAACAGGCACTATGACCTCATTTCATTTTCAAATAGAGGTTACGTGACTATATCACTCGCCTGGCCTACAGTTAAGGGTGTCTCATCTCACACAACTACCTGTCTATCGATCTGACATGGATGCCCTCATTGATTTGTTACCTAAGTACTGGCCCTACCCGCAGCTCTTGTTTCGCATCACTGGGTCCCTCTATAAGTAGCCAATCATAATCAGATCTAGTTATTTTAATTACTAGTTAAGCATTCAAATAGAGATCAAGAGTCCTATACTCCTTAACTTTCCTTTCATGTAATATTTTCCATGTATAGGGATCTTTCCTGTAATTGGGACCTGGAATCTTCTTTTGCTGAGTGGGACGCCTTTAATCCCCTTGGATTCCATCACATGTTACTTCGAAATCCCACGCGTGGTGTTGGTCTTGTAAAATATTGACTCCAAGCTTTTGTTATATTCATCTAATGCCTCCATGCAACAAGCAATATTAATAGGTAGTATTTGGTTTGTTCGTTGTAATGAATGTATGGTCATTCCAATGGAATAGTCATTACTACGCTTGGTTCGCAAAAAAATGGCGGAATGACCATTACCTCTGAAATCCCATTCCCTTATATTGAGGAATGGTCATTCCATCCGGGATAGGAAGGAATGACCATTCCATTCCTTTCTACTCTTTTTTTTTTGGACCAAAATACCATTTTTCACATCTATACATTATTATTATAATAATAAGATTATAAAAGATAAGAACTTGTGTGGGGCCCACCTATATAATAACATAATATATACATTATTATTATAGTTATAATTTTTATAAGATTATAAAAGAGAAGAACTTGTGTGGGCCCCACCTATATAATAACAATATAATCTATACATTATTATTATAATAATATTATAAAATAGAAGAACTTATGTGGGCCCCACTTATATAATAATAATATAATATATACATTATTATTATTATTATTATAAGATTATAAAATAGAAGAACTTGTGTGGACCCACTTATATAATAATAATATAATATATACATTATTATTATTATTATTATTATAAGATTATAAAAGAGAAGAACTTGTGTGGGCCCTACCTATATAATAATAATATAATCTATATTTTATTATTATTATAAGATTATAAAATAGAAGAGCTTGTGTGGCCCCACCTATGTAATAAGATTATAATTTATATATTATTATTATAAGATTATAAAATAGAAGAGTTGTGTGGGCCCACCTATATAATAATAATATAATCTATACATTATTATTATTATTATTATAAGATTATAAAATAGAAGAGCTTGTGTGGGCCCCACCTATATAATAATAATATAATCTATACATTATTATTATTATTACTATTATAAGATTATAAAATAGAAGAGCATGTGTGGGCCCCACCTATATAATAATAATATAATCTATACATTGACTGAGCCAAAGATGAAAATCTAATAAGGGTATTTTGGTCAGTCTTATGTAAACTTTATTTCATTCCAGGACTCATTCCAGCGTACCAAACGCTGGAACATGAATCAACTGGGTTGATTCCTCAGCGTACCAAATGTTGGAATGGAAATGCATATTCGTGCCTCATTCCATTTCAGACTCATTCCGGTCTTCATTCCATTTCCGCCAACAACCATTCCAGCGAACCAAACGCTACCTTAGTGTTGAGACTTTTGTATAGATTAAAAATATATCTATAGCGTAAACCAAAACTCCCTCGGGGAATAGTCATTGCTCATCGGAATTAAATAAACTTGGGCAGAGTTGGGCTTGAGTCCAAGGTCTAGAGGCTGAGCTGGCAAGGAATACCCTGAGTCATTTAAAAATCAAGATAATAATATTGAAAAAAGGCCAACGGAGGAATTGCCGGGCTAACCCAATGGCAATACCTTTAGCATTAATCATAATTTACAATCATAAAATCAACAGTCATTACTGAATTAATCAGTATAAGCTCATACCTATAATCCCTACCTTTAAACAGAAAATTATAATTTGCTTGTCTTTTCCTTAATGCAAGGGATGAGAATTCAAGCAAACTCTAAATTCAAAAGCTCTTTATTTACTGGATTTCAGTAATCATTCTAATCTATCTATCTATCTCTCTTTGTCCTTCTATAATTTGATAAGAGCTGACCCACTAACAATTGCTTTTGAAGATAAAATGAATTTTATCATGATAAATCCACATGATATGTAATATCAGTAACAGTATGCATTAAACAAATTAGGGCAAATCTTAAAGAAGCCCAATGAATGAGGGAAGTTGGTAATTTTAACAAAAAATCAGGTGCCATCCATAATTCCATTACATCATCTGCTCATATACATAATATCCCTGAAACTCTCTAATTAGAATCTCCTCCTCCTCCTCCTCCTCCGCTTCTTCTTCTCCTTCTTCTTTATCATCTTTATCCATGGAAGAAGAAGATAAGGTCCTAAACCTCTTCGACATCTACTGGTTTTACCACAAATCCTCAGAAAACCCACCCTCTTCTCCTCCCCCAATCGACCCAACTCCCCTCAACCTCGAAACCCATATCCAAAACCCCCCAATTGACCCAGTGACCCAGATCGAAAACCCCCCAATCTCCCGCCTCCGAAGCCTCCATCGCCGATCTCTCAGCGACCAACTCAGCTCAAAATCCGACCCTTTCTCCCCAAACTCAGTCCTCCCAACACCCAAGCTCGAGACCATCCTCTCCGGCAAAGAAGCCAGAGAACCCACCGTCGTAGTTGTTGAGCCGCCGACGAAGAAGGCGGTGGCGCGGAGGAAGAGAAAGGGAAGCAGGAGCTTGTCTGAGCTTGAATTCGATGAATTGAAGGGATTTCTCGATCTGGGGTTCACGTTTTCGGATGTGGAGATGGATTCCAGGCTGGTTTCGATTGTTCCGGGGCTTCAGAGGTTGGGGAAAGGTGGAAAAGAGGGAGAGTCTGGTGGTGTTTCTAGACCTTATCTTTCAGAGGCTTGGAGTTTTGATGGGAAGGAAGAAGACCCACCGATGAATTTGAAAATCCCAGCTGTTAGTGATGAGATTGGGATGAAAGATCAGCTCAAGTATTGGGCTCAGGTCGTTGCATCTACGGTCAAATGAAGAGGTTGCAGAGATTTTCAATCTCTCTCTGTCTCAGCCTCAATAAATTTTGGTTTTTTTTTTTTTTTTAATCTTCTCTCTTTTTATCTTGTTTTGTAATTTGTAAATATGGAATGATTAGCTTTTCTTTTAATTGTCTTTAGAAAATTGTTGTAAGGGAGGCTTGGATGGGGGGAAGAGTAGATGAAATAAATGGAGAAAACTCACCACAGTATAAATAAATTGGCACAATACAATGATAGTTATCAAGTATGGGAGATGTTCCTGTGAGAGCATTTCTCATTACTACGAGAGATAAGATGGGGATCCTCATTTAAGTTATTAGTAATAAATATGGATGTGAGGGCTCCCACCTTATCTCCCATAGTAAAGTGAGAGCATCTTTCATAAGAGCATCTCCTATCAACTATTTACCCGTCTCAATTGTAGATACATGTTTAGGTCAATGGTTCTTAGATAAATGATTATTGTTATTGATTTATTTATTTATTTATTTATTGATTTATTTATTTATTTTTATTTTTTTGCTATAGGAGGGTTATTAATCTTTTGGGTTGGACTAATCCTTCCGGACTAAGAGGGAAGCCGGATAAAGTAGCACCAGAGTGGTAGTGCAGTTTCAAACCTATAACTCCGTGTGCAAACCGTGGTCCTAGGTCAACTGAGATACCCCTTGGGGTTATTATTGATTTAATTGGAGCATATTTGTGTATGCTGTGAAAAGTGAAAAAAAAAAGGCAAAAAGAAAAATATTTTTTGCCTTATGAAAATGTCGTGGAGAGTTAGATTATTTTTGCCCTTTTCCTCGAGAAAAACTAGTCACGCCAAACGTGAAAGATTTTTCAGAAAATAAAAGTGGTCATATTTTTCATGTCATTTTCTGTAAAAACATGGCTGCACAGATGGTGCCCTTTGTAAATAATTTAAATAGCTTCTCTCCATTGATTGTCTTGGACTGTTAGCTTCTTTCTCATTAAGTTTAACCATTAAAAAAAAGTTATAAGCCTTTTATAGGCACAAATGCCCCTTTCATGAGGTGATTTTGAAGCATGACAATCAAGGTAGAGAGCATTTATGTTAAGAAGTTTAGATTTATCATAATAATAATGATGATCTTGTACCATCTTGATTATGATTAAATTAGATTTGTTTTATAATGTGATGAGATTCTCTGAATTATCTTAAGATTTGATTAGATTTTCTATTTGTGTCAATATTTTTTTATACTTTATAAATAGTCATATTTGCCTGGGTTCTTTTAGCTAAATGACCTTATTTCATATAGGGGCAAAACCTTTATTTCTAATCTGGGTTTCACTGATTAATTTTTTTATTATTTTTATTATTGGTAGGACACTGATCATAATGTTTGTGCACCTTAGTGTCAAGTAAAACTTTTTAAGGCATGTACCATTTTGAAACCAAAAAAAAAAAAAAAAAAATCAAAGCCTGGTATTAGAGGATATCAAAGAATGAGGAAATATGAAAGTTTTAATGCTCTCCTCCAGTTAGAGCCACAAATGTTGAGGGCCCTTTAACATTTTCAAAATCAGAGAAAAAAAAAGACTTCATAAATATTTGAAGAACTTGCAAACCAAATAAAGAATTGAGAATTTTACCTAAAAAAGGACCCTAGTTGGTCACTCACCGGAAGAGGTACCCATAGAAAATATGTAACGGAAAGGGTATTCCCGCCAGAAAATATATTTTTTTTGCTTATTTTCTACAAGCGACGACGTCGTCACTTATAATAGTGGGTTAGTATCGACGTCGTCGCTTATGTTCTATATATATATATATATATCCCGTCACAGCTTCATTTTCGTGGGATCCTTTTTATCTGCCATTGAATAGAGATGATGCAGGCGTCTTCCCCAACGTGTGGGCTTCTTTATGGAGGTTGCTGAACTCCATTAAGAGGTAGGCATATCGCTATTTATGTGTTCTTTCATGCATTACCTACCATAGATTCTGTGTTTCATGTTTACCCTTTTCAGAAAAGTTCATTAGGGCATTTGATATACAGTTTTTTGAGAAAAGTTCATTAAGGCTTTTGAGAAAGGTAACAACTCTGGCTGTTCTAAGGTTGTTTATTGTCACAACCCCTAGTTGAGAGCATATGAAGATCAAAGGATCTACGTATTTGCACGTTAGGGTTAAACCCTTTTAAGTAATATGAAGATGGGTACTCAAATACGTGCAGAAATCTTGGTGAATATGTCTTGTATAAAGTGGGAGCAAACACCCATCAAATGATTTCATTTTCACTCCTCCTCTGTCAGTAACCCTAGGAAAAAACAGTGTTAGTGGAGTTAACTTCTCTTGTGATTTTTTTCCTTGTAAATAGAAATAGAAATGGACAGTTTGACCCATACAATCATCTCTCTATTAGCATTATGTGAAAGGTGACCCTTGGACTACATTTGCTAATACCACCAAATTAATATATGCTTTATTTGCGTCGGCAGAATGACCAAGTCTGGGATTTCCATCATATTTCACTTTGATGGAGAGTTTGTCTTTGACATTATACGCCCGGTCTACAATGGTGGAAGACAGAAGATGAGGTCTCTACCTAAGACCTTAACATATGACGTGTTGATGAATGAAGCCATTGCATTGTCTAATTGGGATGCAAATATCAAGGATGTAAGCATGAAATACCTTCATCACAATGGACTCGTTTTTTCGTTGATCAGTTTGGAAGATGAAAATGATATGCTGGGAATGTTGATGGCGTCTGGAAGTGAGCAACATGGGCTACATGTATATGTCAACAGGAAACTACACGTTATAAACAAGAAACGCGAAGGCTCTAGGTACGTATCTATGTTCTATTTTTTTTAATATTTATATAGTTGCATTTGTCGTGCCTAACATAAATTCTTGTCCATGTCTTGCAGAGAACGAGTGAAGGTTGGCTGTCCCAGTGCCAAGAAGAAAATGTGCAAAGGGATTTGCGAGATAAAAATGCCCACGTCTGGCCTAGTATTTCCCACCGTGGATATTCGTGAAAACGTTGATATGCATTTCTCTACCTCATTGGATCCTCATGCAACAGATCGTTCTACAAGAGCTGTTTTTGATGTGGATGGTATAGATCGAGAGGCTGTTGATGCACATGATGCTGTATGTGCTACTTTTGATATATCAATGGTTCGTGGAACTCCCTCTTCGATGATGGCTCGTATTAAACAAGGCACCGAAACCAATCATGATGCGAATCATTCATTTGATTTGGAAGATGTAAATTTTGTTGGCAATGAACAAGGACCTGAAGTCATTCATGCTATGAATCATTCATTTACTATTGAAGATGTCAATTCCGGGGGTAATGAACAAGGAGCTGAAACCATTCATGTTGTGGATCATTCACTTGCTATGGAAGATATCAATTATATTGATAATGAACAAGGATCTGAAACCATTCAGGCTGTGCTTCATTCAGTGGCTATGGGAGATATCAATTTTGTAGACACAATGGCCCCTCAAGATGTTATAGCCGATACTGGTACGGACTCAGCACGAGAAATGTGGGTAGGGCGTCAATTTCCTGATCGTGAAAGCTTCAGAAGATCTCTTGCGAAATTTGCAATTTATAACAATTTTACTCTACGACATGTGTCGACCAAGACGAAAAAAGTCACGGCACGTTGCAGAGATGATTGTTGTCCCTGGCGTATACATGCTTCCATCGTTGATTCAGGCACGGAGTTTAAGGTGCGGACTTATAACCCAAGACATTGTTGCTCAAAACCAATGATGGGAATGACACATCCCCAAGCATCCTCGAAACTTATTGAAGAGTTCATTGAGGACAGAGTCCGATGCAATAACCACTTGAAGCCAAAAGAAATTATGAATGAATACCAAAAGGAGTTTGGCACCCGTATCACTTATAGAAAAGCACATATTGCAAAAGAGATGGCCTTGCGTGTAGTTCGGGGATCATATGAAGAATCTTTTAAGATTTCACCTCTATATTGTAAAGACTTACACATGACCAATTCAGGTACTGTGACTAATATCGACACGACTGTTGAAGACAGGTTTAGAAGATTCTTCTGGGCTTTCGGTCCTTGCATCCGATCATTCTGTTCGTCGATGAGGCCGATGATCGCTGTTGATGGGTCACATCTTTGGGGCAAGTATCCGAGTGTGCTTCTAGTGGCTGTCACCTATGATGGTAATCATAAGCTATTTCCTATAGCTTTCGCTTTGGCCGAGGCCGAACGTCGTGACAGTTGGGAGTGGTTTCTTGCCAACCTATCTCTTGCTTTGGGAAGTCCAACAAATTTGACTATTGCGTCTGATCGACAAAAGGGTCTTGTCCCGGCATTGGCCAACATCATTCCAAGCGCGATGCACTGCTACTGTTGTCATCACATTGCAGAAAACATTAAAACAGCCTTCTGTGATCGTGCCATTGTATTGAAATTCTGGCGGGCTGCCAAGTCTTTTAGACCATGTGAGTATGAGGCCTATATGAATGACATCATGTCTGTAGACCAAGGGGCGCATAATTATATCAATGCCATTGGAAAACAACGTTGGTCAAATGCGTTTGTTGAGGGTCGGCGCTATGACATGATAACCAGCAACGCTGCCGAATGTACGAACGCGCTTTTAAAGGACATTAGGGTGCTTCCTATTACAAAGCAAGTCGAAGAAATCCGTGCGAAGTTGATGGAGTTCTTCCAGAGAAGACATCTCGAGTCACTAAATATTACATCGCGATTAACACCCTATGCAGAGAAACTAATGAGCCAAGAGGTTGAAAACTCACGCCGCGTGCATGTACGTGTCGCCGGGCTCGTTGAGTTTCAGGTTCAATCAGCACAATTCATAGATATTGTGGATCTTGAACAGAAGAAGTGTAGTTGTCGTAGATGGGAAATAATGGGGATTCCATGCTGTCATGCACTAGCAGCGATGAAAGTTAGGCACCTAAATCCGTATGACTATGTTGAGGATTGTTACCTAAAAACTACTTATCGTGCTTCGTATAGTGAGGTCATTCATGCCACTCGTGATAGCAGACAATGGGAACATACATCAAATGAAATCGTCTTGCCTCCACGTGCTACCAAACAACGAGGGCGTCCAAAGAAATCCTGGATTCGTGTTGAACACAGAAATCGACAACGCAGGGTTGTTACTTGCTCTAACTGCAAAAATAGGGGACATAACCGAAAGAGTTGTCGCAATCCACCATCAGATCATGTTGCATAGATCCAACTAGCATATCTTGTAAATATCATACTTTTGTGGGGTAGAAATACTTTTTGTGGGTGGCTTTCTAGCATATCTTGTACATATCCCTTGATGTGGATCATACTTTTGTGGGGTAGAAATACTCTATGTTGGGGTGATTTGATAGCATACCTTGTACATAGCCCCTACTGTGGATCATACTTTTGTGGGGTAGCTTTCTAGCATATCTTGTACATATCCCTTGATGTGGATCATACTTTTGTGGGGTAGAAATACTCTATGTTGGGGTGATTTGATAGCATACCTTGTACATAGCCCCTGCTGTGGATCATACTTTTGTGGGGTAGCTTTCTAGCATATCTTGTACATATCCCTTGATGTGGATCATACTTTTGTAATACAACTTTATATATAACAGTTTCAACAAATTTGTTATCAAGTTTTATCAACTATGTCACCATTTTTGTTTCGATGTGCTCTACTTTTGTGTGCAAAGAATCTAATAAGCGTTAGCTTTGTTGAAATGATACGCTTATTAACTGTTAACACATCCCTTGTTAACTGTGGACATGAGTATTAACACACACTTCACTCCAATTCCCTCTGTGAAAATACAACGTCGTCAGTATTAACAAACAAGTATGTTACACTAGATTCTGTGAAGCAACGACATCATCAGTTATTAGAAGTGTTTTTTTAGAAACGATTCTGTGAAGCGACGACGTCGTCAGTTATTAAAACACAACTATGTTCCACTAGATTCTGTGAAGCAACGACGTCGTCAATTAATACAATTGGGCTATTTCATTAGATTCTGTTACGCAACGACGTCGTCAGTATCAAGAAACTTTATACTTTGCGCCAGGTCCTGTGAAGCGACGACGTCGTCAGTTTTTACATCTGAGTTTTTTTATAAACTGTTCTGTGAAGTGACGACGTCGTCAGTATAACAATATAAGTAATTCCACTAGTTTCTGTTAAGCAACGACGTCGTCAGTATCAACAAACATATAGTTTTCGCTAGGTTCTGTGAAGCGACGACGTCGTTAGTTTTTACATCTGATTTTTTTTTATAAACGGTTCTGTGAAGTGACGACGTCGTCAGTATAACAATATAAGTTATTCCACTAGTTTCTGTTAAGCAACGACGTCGTCAGTATCAACAAACATATAGTTTTCTATAGGTTCTGTGAAGCGACGACGTCGTCATTTATTACATCTGAGTTTTTTTATAAACGGTTCTGTGAAGTGACGACGTCGTCAGTTTAACACTATAAGTTATTCCACTAGTTTCTGTTAAGCAACGACGTCGTCAGTATTAACAAACATATAGTTTGCGCTAGGTTCTGTGAGGCGACGACGTCGTCATTTATTACATCTGAGATTTTTTATAAACGGTTCTGTGAAGTGACGACGTCGTCAGTTCTTAACACTGGACCCTATACGCCAGGTTCTGTGAAGCGACGACGTCGTCAGTTTCAAGCAATGACAATAAACATGTTATTTCTGTCATGGTTGGATGTGCGAATGCACTACAACTCCCATACTACATTCACGTCCATATTAAAAGCTGCATTAAAAAATACATAGGAGGGCAACATTCAATAAAGCCAAACAACTATTTTTGATCATACAGAAGCAAACAAAATTTCCCTTTATATTCATTTCAACTTTTTACAGCGCAACAACTCCCGGCCAATTTGCAATTCAAATCAACAGTAGGCACACAAAAACATGGACCATGTTAGATTTACATACAACAAAGGATCACAACAAAAGATCAAATTTTCATCATTTCTCAGGATCAATTGAATCAAGTGGAATCTCATCAATATTCAATCGGTATGCATTCAACTCCCAGCTGCGCTTAAAGATCTCAATGATGACTCGTTGCCGATAATACATCATGTCAGCCTGCGTGAAGTTAATCGGACGACGAAATATACAGTGCTCAGCGAACGCAGCGGCGAATACACCGCAGTCGTAGCCATTTTCCTGCAGTGGGATGTTCGTTTTTACGTTGATTGTCCATATGTATGGGTCTGCCCACCCATATTGGCTGAACTTCGTCGTCAGCCACTCAACCTGCAAGATCAGTAAAAGAAATCTGACTAAATCTTGTACGACAACACCTTAAGAAGCTCTTTTAAAATTTGGTACCATTTTGGTATACTTACAAATTGTTTACAAGTAGTTAAAGCATGACGATCACTGCTTGAACTATTGTAGAATTCCCATTTCCTCTCGTCCGTATACCCAACAAGTAAAGTGAAATGATTGACAGAGTGAAGAATGTAAACCAATGTTTTACATTCTCTAGCCTCACACACTCGAGAACCTCCGGGACCGAAGGCTGCTTCTTCAGCGGTTGGCAATCCAGACTGCCACCAGCTCTGCAAAAAATTGAAAGTGAGTTTTTAACCTCCAAATGGCGACGAAGTGATAATTGCAAATCAGAATCTATATACTTACAGAAATGCTTGGGTCTGCCAAAAAGGCCGTTTGACACTTCTCCCTCAACACATCAAACCAATAATAAAGAATATTGGTGTCGAACCAAATTCCCTCCTCTAGAGCACAATTCAGGACTTCACTGGATACCAATGTGCATACAATGTCGAGCTCATCCTTACTGCAAAATACAATACACATAAGGCCATGTATGGAATGAAACCATTACGATGGTAATGTAATTACATTATACCTCTCATTGAAATATCGTTTGAACCCATTCAGTAGAAACCTGTCACTTTTGGAGAGTGAATACTCCGATCCACCCATTGAGTGTAAGTAATCATCAAACTTTTATGGAATCTTCCTCGTTCGGGGCAATCGTTTTAACCTCCAAACTAGTGAATCAATGGACGCCCTGATCGGTGAAACTATTATTGCTTGCGAGGTTGATGCCCCCCGAGGAGTGGAAAAGATATCAACCACTGGTGGCTCATTGGAAAAGTCGACCGGTGTAGAAGTATGTTTATCTACTGAATCTGGTTCCATACTGCAATCCTCCTTGGCCACTTCAGGGGCATGTTCAGTAGGGGTGTGTGACATAGGTGAACTTGGAACATCAATATTGTACTTCACACTCTTTTGCTTCTTTCCATTCTTTTTCCCTGGGCTTCTTTTGGATGCAGGCTTTTTAACCCTCATTCCGTCAGTGGACGCCTTTTTATCCTGTCATTGTTTAATTTCAATTACATCAACTTGAGGATAAAATCTTTCACACATTGCTTAGAATGACATCCCTGAAGTAACAGTAAAAATAAATCGATGAAATTTTTGCTTACATCTTCTGATGCTGAGCTGTATAAGTGGTCATCCTTAAATTTGACGAATTTTGTATTCAAACCAGATCTAAATCTGAGTATCTTCCTGATCCAGGATTCCCGGAAATGCTCAATTGAGGTTTTCTTCCGAACAGCACGGTCAACTGACCTTTCCATGTGAAGCAAGAGTTGATGAACCTGTGGACATAACAAGAAAATCAGCCATAAGGCATGTGGAAATGAAAAATTAAATCTTAAGAAAGAGCCACAGGTATCTTACGTGCTTCTGCTCACAACAACCCTCATGTTCATTACGTTTGCTTTTTGTTTTATCAATCTCCTCATGCTCCTGCCCTCGACCGATATACATGATCGTATTGGCCCGATACCAATGCATATACTCGTCATTATGTGTCTTTGAAGATGTTTTTTTTCCCTTCAGAGTGCACTGGGATCTACTGTCCCACAACACATATTTAGGTACCTTGCCACGTGCACTGTAGTCATACACTATCTTTTCTACTCGCTCCACTCTTGGATAGGGCATGCTGAACGGTGGGGGAACTTCCTGAATAAATCCAAACTGTTTCATAACGCGACCCGTATTATGTCGCTCTACTACCCAATAAAAAGCCAAGACCGTTGAAGATGAAAATAGGTCACGGTCGGCTTTAGAAACAGTATGACGGAATTTCTTTCCGAACTTGCTATATGGTTGCCATTTGAACTACAGAAAAAGAAATAAAACAAGATTAGTTTCAATGTAATGATAAAAGCATCAACTCCCAACTGTATACCATCCGATTATATTAAACTTACACCGTCCTGTGGCAATTTGTTCAACTGTTGCCGAGTCTTATTCAGTGTGGTTACAGCTTTGAATGAATTCAACCTAACTGTCCATGTTTTCATCAATGGAAACTGAATATCACTTTTCCATGTATCCGTTGGTGGTGGACAACGTCCAATTTGCATTCTCGTGTACGCCCATAGCTGTAAAAAACAGTCATTAATAAGTAAATACAAATGTAACAGTTGTAGAAAAACTGTAAATATGTTCAAATAAAAATGTTTTCACCTGGAGAAGTTGAAGAGGTCCAGTCAAAGTTCTGAACTTCCTAGAATCATCATTTCTGTTCGAAGATTTGCATTCATCTCCCTCCTGATGTCTATCTTCAGACTTGTCCTTAACAAATTTAACTGCCTTTGCTAAAATCCAGTAAAGATTGGCAAGACAGGCAGGGGCCCATGCATATGGCTTAAATTCCTTGAACAACTCGAGAAGATATGCCGGACCCCTTCCACCCGATGTGTTAGACATAATTTGACTGGAAACTAAGAAGAAAAGGTACGCCCTAGTGTTGTAGATCTCATCATCCTTAGAAAGTTTCTTTTTCTTCTTCGTACTCTTCTTCTTTGATGGCACCGCTGCGAAATTGTCCTCCAACCATGTGAATTTAATATTAATCCCGTTTACTTCGGTACCCTGAATAGGGGCCTTGCCAAGTAATTCAAGACATACATCACTAACCATTGAACTCGGGAAAGTTCTCCCGGTAACAATTGGGCCATCGATAGGTAGCCCGTATATGTAGGCCACGTCTTCAAGAGTAACAGTGGCCTCACCGGATGGGAAGTGGAAGGTGTTTGTTTCAGGACGCCATCTCTCAACCAAGGCTGTAATGAGAGCATGATCTATCCTAATATATTCCATTTCTGCAAAATGATGTAAACCCGCTTGCCTTACGTACTCCTTTTGGATATCATTTAACACCCAAACAGCTTTGTCCGGGTTCATTGGTATGCATCGAAATGTACCGAATTCCTGCGAGACAGTTTCAAGTTATTACAGTTAAGAAAAATGTAAACTATATATATATATATATATGAAAGGGTGGCTAAGAATATACATGTCCATGGTTTATGGCTTCTGAAATATGATTGGCCTGATCATATAGAAGCCTATTTCCAGCCATCTGTAAAAAGTAAATAGATCGAGAGAGGGAGATGTAAACATAACTAGAGCGAGAAGTAAAGCTAACTAATAAGGAAATTAAAACTAGTTAACTGCATAGGGTAAGATCACATAGACCTTTAGTCCTCAAGTTCTTCTTTCCCTTATAGCTGTCTTTGAAATTTAAGTCATGTTTGGTTGCAAACATCTGGGGGCAATTTGTCTTGATGATTTGGAGAATTCCAAATATGAGACTACTTATTTTGATGGGTACAAACTCATTATATTCACTTGGAAAATAAATCATAGCAACGTTTATCTAGGTCTGTATGTATGAATTAGAATCATAGCAATATTTATTTAAATTTAATGGTTGTAAAAACAGAATGCAACCTTTCCCACCGCTTCCTCTATACAATTGTTTGTGGCTTTAATTCATTGAATATGAATAGGTATTGAAGTTAGTTCAAATACTCTTATATGAATAAATTTATTTACAACACTTGTATTACTAAAATGATTAATGATGAAGCCATTACAATGGAAACATGATGAATAAGAAGAACAATAACAATTATAATGGTATAATGGGTCCATTTTTATGCAAGGGCCACATGTGTAGCTTAATTCCATCCTATTGTCATTAGGAAGTCTATGTTGTCAATGGGCCAAATCATACTTGTTATTGCGAATGGTCCAAAGTCTATGGGTTTTTTCCACCACTACAAGTCTCTATATTTTAGTGTGTGTATCAGAATTGTGATGATCCAACAAAAAAAAAAGAAGTGATGAATTGTCAATGAGAATAGGGCTCTAGCTGGATCCGGATTCCGCCACTACTGTATAATTTTGATTAACTTATCAATTTAGGAAAGTCTCTACTTATATGATTTTGGTAACTGTTAATTTATTTTCCTCCTTGCACACCCAAATTTTTGTTTAGTAAAACCCAATTGTTATCTTCTACAATATCATCACACTATAATCAAATTCAAAATGATGGGCATTATGGTTGATGTCTCCCTATTTCAGTAGCAATGAAGTAGTCCAAACATGAAGTCTCTGCATGTCCACTAGGATTGACAACCCAGTCGAGAATGGGGAAAATGGAAGGACTAAGTCGTGGGTCGATTCAATGCAAAAATCATGTACAGTGCATGAATATTAACCATTTTAGGATGTCAAGTAAATGGAAAGAAGATGAAGAAACCACAGTAAATCATCATTGTGTAATACAGAAAAAGAAAAAGAGACAAGAAGAATACCATAGCCCGAAAAAGATATTGGAAGCTTGATGCTACAATCCAATAGGTCGGAAAACGACCTTTGGGACCACTTGCTCTACCTTTTGAGGAAGGAGAAAACAAAACTCCCAGGGGAAAGTGCAAAAGTGATGGGAGGATGAAGGGAAAAATGGGGAAGTGGGGTCTCGGTGGGTTTTCCAAATAAAGATGCTGGAATCTTGATGCTACAATCCAAACATGGAAAACGACCTTTGGGACCACCTGCTTGCTCTTTTGCAGAAGGAGGAACTGAAATCGCCCGGGGAAATGGAGATAGGGATGGGAGGAAGAAGGGGAAAGTGGGGAAGTGGGGTTTCGCGCGCTGTATATTGGGGTTCAATGTAGCGACGACGTCGTCACTTATTCCACTATTGATAAAAAAAACGGAAGTGGTCCCAGGGGACCACTTCCGTGCCAGATTTACTATTGGCCCATTTTATGCTCAGTGGCCCTCTAAGGTCCCTTTTAAGGTAAAATTCTCTAAAGAATTTAAAGAAATACAGGGTGAACAGTTGCAAATAAACATAAATTCCTGTAGCAGCATAAATTCTTGCAAACAAACAATCCCTTAGCTGACTTGACTCGATAAAATATCACTTTGTCAATAAAGAAGAAGATAGGAATATGTTCATTTTCAAGAATTCAAATTATATAAGACAAACTGACAAAGGCATGTGTGATAAAAAGGAATAAAAGCATCACATTCACAATGCCCCCCTTGCTCACGTTCTCATCTACCAATTCTTTTAATAGCTTCCAACAACTTTTCATTATAAATAACCCAACATGTGTTGAATACGTAATTAGTGAGGAAGGGACCTTAAAACTTTAATCTATGAATTGGCACTTGCAAATAAAAAAAGAATGAACAGGTCCCACTGGAAATAACGTTTTTCCCGTTTGTATCTTCTTTACCAGATCTTGCATATTTTATCAAATTTAACACATTCACGTGAGAATAGATTGAGGGGTTGCTTGATTGGCAATCCTGTTTTTCACCCAGTTGCCCAAACTGATTCTTGGGTTTGCTGCTCTTTTCACCTTTATGTGGGCATCTCTTTCCATGATCTATATCCACTCCTTTGGTGGGGGTATCCAAAATAAATAAATTCATGTAAAGTGTCTCATGTTGTACAGGTTTTAGTCCATTGGCTGGGGTATCCAAAATAAATATATTTAGGTAAAGTGCCTCATCTTGTATCGGCTTTAGCCTAGATTCTCTCCACTTGAAGTGAGGGAAGCTGTTGGATTCAAATATATGCAAACTAGCAACAAACGCCCGTGCTAAGCCCGGGCCAAAATAAAGATATAATAAATTATTATAATAATAAAAATCTTATAATATCACACCTATAAAATCTTTGTAAATTGGAAGTCCCCACTAAAAAGAGAAAATGTTGGAAGTCCTAGAAAAATCTCGTAATGGGTTGAAAGTCCCCACTAAAAAAGAGAAGATTTTGGATAGAAGCAAAAAGAAAAAATGATACCATTCAAAGAAAGAAAAAATAAAAATTGAGAAAAGAAAAAAAAAACATGCGTCAATTTTTTCATACATATGCATCAATACCCGGCTGTGGCTCAGTGTGTTAGGGATATTGTTTGGAGTGTGAGAGTGGCTTAGATGAGTCCCTTGAAAAGAAAAAGAAAAAGAAAAATAATGAAGTAAAAAAACTGTAGAAGATACACATTTGTTGTTGATTTAATAAGCAATCAATAGCAACCTTAATATTGAAATAAGCATGGATAACGTACCATATATATGAATACAATTTTGAGCACATGTCTTCTATTTATTTAATATAAGAAAAAACAGATCCTAAGAGAAAAGGAAAAAGAACGAAAATAAAAAAAAAATTAACGGAGCAAAGATAATAATTGATTGTTAAAAACCAACTTACATAATCGTAATTAATTTGGGCTTAACTACAATGCAATATCCTTAGTAAAATCAAAGGCGGGGCCTACCTTTTTAAATCCAAAAATTAGAATAAAACATGATAGAAAAATTATATAATCAAGGAAGACAATCAGAAATATCAATTAATTAAATCACACAATAAACCCTTAATGATTGAAAAGAGCATGGATAACGTACCTTAAATATGAATGTAAATTAGAAAAAATGTCCTCTATTTATTTAAAATTAAAAAAACCCAACCCTAGTAGGATGATGTGGCACCCCTCACAGCCCACCTCTCCCTTTACTTTAATATATATAATGGGCCTTAAAAGAGTTTAGAATACAAAAAAGAAGGACCCACCAAGGAGGTTCTCACAATGGTGTTCCATTCATACATACAGGCACTGTGATATATACTACAACAAAAAACACCTTTGGTGACATGAAAAAATGTCACCAAAGGCCCATTTTTTGTCACCTATTATCTTTGGTGACACGAGATGGGGTGTCATTGTATCCATGACACTAAAAGTCAATGGTGACAAAATTTGTGCACTTGTCACGAAATGATGTCAACGGTTACAAAAACATGGTGTCACGAAAGAAAGATTTTCCATGACATAGTAGGGTGTCACTAAAAGCAATGGTGACAAAAGTACAGGTGTCATAGAAAATATATCTTTTGTGACAAAAATTGTCACTAAAAGTATTTTTCTGACAACCAAATGAGTGTCACCAATAATATTACCAGGTTGACACTCAATGGTGACATACTCTTTTTGTCACAAAAAAATACAATCAAAATATTTGTGCCACCCAAATTATCATTTCACACCTGCTTACAAAGTTTCAAATATTTATATCCAGATACACCCATTAACAAAACTTATACCACAAAAGATGCAAACTATCATTCAAATCAAATATCCAACAAGTCAACATTCTAATATCCAAGTTCACAACCCTTCAAAATATTCATCATTCAACAATAAACACTTCAAAGTTAATAGCTTTAACATAACTACAAAACAACCATACAAGGTGTGTCGGTTCAAATTAATTACAAAAATAATTCAAAACAAGTAACTCCATGCATCTTGGTGATCATCTTGGTTAACTGCCAAAAAGTCTTCAACTCCATCTTCGTCATCTTGGTTAACTGCCAAAAAGTAATTCCATCTTGATAGTTACCTACCTGTATAAAATCGCAACAAAAAAATGTAATTATTTAACACTAGAATTGAGAGCTTTCTTCTCTATACATGCATAAATGTGACATCTATACTATATTGCATGCATTTACTTATTGAGAACTTTTTTTTTTCATTTTTTGAAGAATGACGATATATTGCATTTACTTATTATAACTAGGAATGAAACTATACCTCGAGATATTCACTCGACAAAGTCAGAGTCTTGATATGTGAAAGACCAAGCAGAGGTTTGATTGGATCAAAAGGAGGAACCTGCAGGGCAAAGGGGCCATTGTAATCAATCATGACATCAACCAAAATTTACTAAAGCCATCAAATACACATCCACAAAAGTTATTTACCATTAAACACCATTGGAAGGTCCAAACAGAATGTTCAAAAACCGCCCCCAGGGAAGCATACTACCTGTTATCAAAGAATTATAACTTGAGAAGTAAGCCTGCATACCAAATTACTAACAAGCACACAGGGCATTAACAGGTGGCTCAAAATTCAAGTTTTTTGATAAAGGTGCAAATTTATGCAAAACATAGTGCTAACCTAAAGTATCCATCCATGAAACAGCACAATAATGCAACAAAGTTGTGACTCTAATAAAGTAGATTAAAGTATACTAGATTAAAGCACAATAATGCAGGCAGCTGAAACATACAACCCAATGAGACAGATGCATGCCCAGGTGTCTAAGAAAATGGTGGACCATAATCACTGTTCATCTCCCTGCTGATCAGCTGTGTTCACTGACATAAAATGTCTTCCATGGGATGTACAAAAAGTTAAACTATATATAAACAAAAAACCAAAAGTATGTATATATGTACCATGTGGCATATGATGCCTCCGTGTACCGTTGCTTCCCCGATTAGTTCTCCAATGAAAAATGGAGCTACAAGGCATAAATCACTTCATCGATCAATACTTTGCAAGAGAAGCCTAGCTAATATATATATATATATATATATGCTTCCTATCTCATGCATGAAGAACTATACAGTAAAATGAGATTTCCTGGTAAAAACAGCCACCATATGCAATCAAACACAGCTTAAACGAAATACAGTGGTTCATAGAAAAGGTTCACATCTTTGTAGACCCAAAAAACATGGGATGTACCTGAAAAGATTTTCTCGAAATTTCGGCATAGTCTCCCCTGTACGTGTGACATGTAATTTTTTTTTACAACCTGCTAGTACCTGTACATGACAAAAAAATACTTCATATAAACAACCCAATGCCCCAACACACTACAAAGTCATTCACCACTCGTCATCAGTCATACACCATTTGACCATAGCACTTCAATGCAAGGAAATCCCCTACCCAACACCCACCACACACAAAAAAGGTGCAATTTGATAAAAATTAGAGATCACGATTCTCCCACTGCTGCAAGGAAGGACTGCACACCAAAAACTAAGAAAAGGATTCCACCAGAGAGCGCCACCTGCATCAATATTTAAGCTTACGTTCACAAAATGGTTCAAGTAAATAAGCTGTGGGAAGTGAGTTAGGATGCACAGTGCAATCAAGGCCGGCCTCTACAAAGAAAATTTTACAGATATTAGGATTTTAGCCATCCATTCTTTAGCCTTTTATCTGTTCAATGTAGATTTGTAGCTGCAGTTTATTAGCCACCTAGTTGCCAGTTGCCATTTGCAGGGTAAAGATTCTCCAAACTTGGAGATAATTCTGCACAGGCTAATGGGTGGGCTCATCATATCAAAGGTTTGGATATCTGAAACATAGGCCTCACTCATTAAAAAAGATCTGAGATTGTACCCAACCTATACAAAATTAAAATTGGAGTGTATTGTAGAATTAGAAAAGGAAGAGCAACAGTGCCAAGACATATGGTACCATTTTCTCAGATATTTGGGATGCCAAGCTCTTTCCACCAAGAACAGCTGCAGTGGTGCACAATGCCTGTCCTCTGCCAAAGGTGGGGAGGGGAGAAAAGACTAATAATTATGAATGATGATGAAAAAATAAAGCCATTGGTATTGACAACAAAAACACAAGAATGTAGAATCTTTTTTGAAAAATAAAACTGAAAAAAAAATCATCATCTAATATATTCTGTTCACCAATCCTAAAAACACAAAAATAATAAATTTAGCACATTGAGACATACACGATTCCACCAAGAACAACACCATATGGGTTTTGATCTGCGGCCAAACCAATTGTAGCTATCTGAAATTCAGGAACGTATGTTGGCTTTAAATTATGAAAAATGAAGAGAACAGAAAATGTATGCACTACCTGCTGACTACTTGGCTCTTGTCACCCCATTCCCCAAAGAATGTTATAGAGAATGCCTGCAGAAATGAATAAGCTCTTAGATAAGTGGAAGGGTCGTGTTGGGAGTAGCAAAAGGGACCGGGAGTTTCCTGAGGTTGCTTTCTATCAACAGCTCTAGTTGAAGTAGTACCTTAAGAAAGATGGGTGAGAAGAATTGAGTGAGAAAGTGTCTTCTCTGTTTTTTCAAATCATCATCAGCCTGTGAAGAATTTATCAAGATCAGGTAAGTTAAGAACATCATGTTATTTTCAATGTTCTCGAGTATATCCTAGTGGCAAAGAGGAGGCAACCTATGCAAATTATGACTTTTTAAACTCTTCTTGCATGGAAGATTACTGATGATTTCTACAGAGTCATACCTCAGCCAAATAACATGTGTAGGTCAAAAGAGATGCAAGAAGAGTAATGGTTATTACTTTTAAAACTCTTTGTGGGGGTGGTTAAAAAAGGGTGTCATCAGTCATGTAAAGTGCAATATGCAAAACCATCTATTTTGTAAAACAATGAGCAGCAGCAGCAAGAAGTTGAAGGTTCTGTTTTTTTAATGGAAAAGAAGTTGAAGGTTCTCCGAGACTCTTTCTCAATGGCCTATGTTAATAGAGGACAATAATTTCCGAGGCAGATTGACAAGAAATTAGAAGGTCAAACTCTTTACAGCCTCATGAAGTCGATATAAAAAACATTAACTGGATACTATTTATCCCCCTAAGACTAAATCCAAAAGATGGAACTAATTATCCCCAATGCATCTTGGATCAGCCCACCAATACATGTCAGGCCTGGATTTCCAGTATAAATCAGTTTAGCTTAACCATACCTTTCTGGAGAGATCTCTACCTACAACAAAGAAACCACTGGCATAAACATTGGATCCTAAAAGCTAAGTATGAATGAAGCCAGCCTTTTTTATGGATGCAAACCATTGGATCTCAATCTCCCCTTGAAAGGTGGGGACACAAACATTACTATAATAGAGTGATTTTCACAATATCATTTGTAAGGACACTCGCTGCATGATTGAGTCAAGCTAAGGCATGATTCATCTTCCAAGAAATTGAAATGCAATTCCTTGAATGATCCAATTCATTCAATCCAACTAGAGGATATTCAAGTTCATAACTTGTCAATGAGGGGGCAGTTATGGCACAACAGTTAGCCTCCACAAACAAAACTTCACATCCAAGGCTTCTAAGAAATTAAAGGGATCCAAGGTGTATTCAGATATACTGGATCATTTCTCATATCAAAATTATAAGATAATTACAACCATATTGATATTAGTCCTGTTGAAAGGCATCAGTAACTGAACATCGATATTGGTTCTGCATTTCAAATTTGAAAGTTCCATTTGCAAACCTGATCCACTGAGACCTGTAATCCATACAACACATAACCTGATTTCCATGACCTGTAAGAGAGTTGTATGAAGAAGTTATGACTAGCAGGAAGCACCCAGTCGAAGCAACATCCCGGTCGAGACCAAAGCAGCAGCCCCAGTCGAAGTCGAAGTAGGTTAGGTCTTTCTGCCTCAGCAAACCCAACAAAGATTTAAGCCCAAGAACAGAAAATAACACCACCAAGAATTTAAGCTCACATGAATAATAGATTCAACAAGAATAATAGAGCCTGGGATAATAGATTCAACAAGAATAATCAATCACCTGCAATTAGCTTCGTCTTTGTTGTCAAGAGGAAATTAGTGTTTGCTACGGAAAGAAAGCAGAGAGAGAGAGAGAGAGAGAGAGAGGAAAATCAGATTCCGTGGTTAGCAGTTCTATAAAAATGTCAGATATAAAAACCAAAAAATGGTCTCTACTTGGGTCTGCAGTTGGACAAGATCAGAGTTTTATATTAATAAAAAACCAGCTCTTCAGATGGAATTGAGAAGAATTCAAACCGGCCCAGAAGCCTGAATTCATCAAATTTCAAGTCTTGAAAGAAAACCCATGTTTCCCCTTAATAGTATAATCGAACCCCACAAACAAACAAGGAAAAAAGATAGGATTTTGAACAAAACCATTTATAACTCAATCAAAACAGAGCTGACCCACATACCCAAGTCCTAAAATTCAAACAACTTGATCAAAATCCCACCACCCCCCAAAAGAAAGATGAAACATTCAATCTCCATTTCTAGTCTAAGTTAAAAAAAAAAAAAAACCAATTTTTTTGTGTAAAATTGGAAGTTTGCATTGCAATTGTTTAGAGTGGGGATGATATATATGATAGGAGGAATCTCTGATACAAACAAATCCGGTGATGATATATATGATAGGAGGAATCTCTGATACAAACAAATGCATTGGTAGCCTACCTTTGAAACCCATCACAGCACAAATGTAACTGTCAAAGTAAAAATACAAACACAGAGACACATGTCACACATCTATAGTCTAATATAATTCTAATCTAACACAAACTCCTCATCCCAATCTGTAACATACTCATCCTCGTCAATAGATATCCGACCTTCATAATGTAATTATTCTCTATTATGAGTGTAATACTGAATTTCCCAAAAAAAGATGCCAGTAAATTTAATACTATTCTTTGCAACATAGATTAATCAATCACAGATGTTTATCCATTCCAATCGCGTCCTAATATGCACGCAGTGGAATTTTTGTTATACAGGTTGCCATTATCTCCCAACCATTTCACAAGGACATCCACCCTACTCAATCAAACTCTAAGCAAATCAACCTAAACCAAATTTACACACTTAGATAACCAAATTGCCATCAAACTTTCTACTAAACAAAAAAAAAGAGCAAACTGAGAACACAGTGATGATCAAACAATACAATAAGAAGAAAACAGACCAAAACCATAAGCGATGGATGCATTGTACTCGTTCCGAACCGTGTAATCTCCATCCGCATACCAAGCTATCTCGTCTCCTTTCTTAACCTCGCGAGCACTTCTCCAATTACATTCCAATCAACAAACAAACATCACATAACAGAAGAAGAAGATCAGAAGACGAAGACGAAGAAGAGCTTGAAAGGGAAAGAAGAGTACCTGAGAGGGCGAAATCGGACGGTCACGGTGACGTTCTCCTTGGGCTTGGGGAAATCCAGACGGTCGAAGGTGGGAGTAGAAGGACTTGCGGAGCTAGGAGGAGGAGAAGGTCGGGAGGAGGAAGGAGTGGCCGGCCTAGCTCCGGCGGCTTTGGTGGGCTGAGGAGAGGGAGAAGGGGTTTTTCTCGACGCCGCTGCTGCGACTTGGAGCCGCCGGAGGCGAACCCTCGGATCTGACCAGCGAATCTGGTGGGAAACTTAAGAGCAAAAAAACCCACCCAATCCTCTACCCCATAAAGAGAACGATCGAGAGAGATAGAGAAAACGGCGTAGTGCAGAGGAGTGGGTATGTGCAGGTGCAGCAATGAGATGGAGAAGGGAAAGGAGAAGATGGGGAAGTAGAGGAAGAGAAGAAAGAAAAAAAAAAAGAGAGGTACAGTGGGTGCAGATCCGCAGGGGATACCGAGAGACAGTTCCTTTTAGGGATTAAGAGATGGAAAGGGGAAAAAGGGCTTGGAGAGGGAAAACGTGGCTGTGGAGGCGGGAGAGGGTAAAAATTAGGCCATTGCATTGGTGACAAAAAAATTTTGCCACCAAATCTATTGGATCTTTTGGTGACAAATTTTTTTGTCACCAAATCTCCTCTCTATTTGGCACATAAGCTAAAGACTTTTCGTGACAAGCAAAATTTTTTTTTGTCACCGTTGTGTGCATTCCGTGACAACATTGATTTTTTGTCACCAAAGGGTGTCACCAATAGTGCATTTTGTTGTAGTATGTAGAACCTCGCAGAAAATGACTAAAATAGATTATATAAAGTAGAATGACAAACAACTTAGTACTGCATAAATGCCAATGTAGAGTCACAATCCATTTCCTTCATTATATTTATCGCACTTGGACATTTTACTACTAAATCCAGGTGTGATAACTTGGACCCCAAAGCCTAATAAATGGATATTAATATGAAAATAAGAACGAATATGTTCGCAGAATTACATGATTAACATGATCGACCATCTCCTTGAATAAGGAGAGTAATGGATGGTGTTTGCTCTTTTGATCCAATTATGAGAGTCAAGATCTCCGGAAGATCAATAATCCAATTTGTCTTTTGCCTGTATGTTCCAGCCCTCTATGTTCAATTACTAAATTAAAAAGTTCAAAAATTCCCCAAGAGCATCATAATACAAGTGGAGGTATTAAGGGCCATTTGTATGCCTCCATGAGATAATTTGCATCGTTGCTTTATTTTTCTCCAAATCTCAAGTGAGATGGAAACAGGTTAGAGCAACTTTTTTTTCCTTTTCTTTATTACTTGGTAACATGAGTACATGACTCAACCACAACATTTTGGTTGACACAAGAAGCACCTTCCTTACCAATTTTAATATTGCAATAAATTTGGGTACCAAATTAAACTAATTAAATCTAAAAAAAAATATTAAAGCAGATCGCAGCCTTCATATACAACTTGAAATAATTAAAAACAATGAGTGTAAAAAATAAGATAAAAAAATAAACTGTGGAAAAAACAATGTCATGATGTCCAACCAGTGCAAGTTAGCAAAACGTTAATTAGAAACCCACATTTGAAAGCAAAAGAAGGAAGGTCCCTGCCTATACTTCTTGTCCTGAACATCTCCGGCAGCAAAAACCCCGAGGAACTTCGTCGTCGGCTCGTGTCCGATGGCGAAAAACAGACCAGACACGTTCAGATCCGAAATCTCTCCCATTCTTCATCATCTCTTCAAGCGACCCAAGACTCTGATCCAATCTACCTTCCCTGCAGAGCCCACTAACCAAAATCTCACAAGTCCTCAAATCAGGCTTCAGTTCTCTCTCTGCCATCTTTCCATAAATCTCCATTGCCTCCTCAATACTATTCTTTGCAACCAAACCATCCAACACCTTATTGTAGAAGCCCACATCAGCTTTCAACCCTGCTTCACCCACCATCTTGCCAAACAGGCGCAACACATCCTCTACTCTCCCATCCCTCAAATAAAAGCCCATAAGTCGCCACATCCGGGTTCACCGACTTCGCGGGCATTTCATCGAACAGCTTCTCTGCTTCAGAAACCCATCCATCCTCAGCGCATAGCTTTCCTATAATGTTATTGTAACACCCAACATCCATCACACAAGGCTTTGTCGCAGTCCTCTTGAACAGCACAATTGCCTCACCAAACTTTTTCAGTCCCTCCGATGGATGATGAAGACCCTAGATCCGTGTAAGGAAATTCGCCTCCTCCATGGCCGAGTCGCCGTCGCCGATCACCGCCAGCGGCTTTTTCCGGAAGATCGGCGCCGCCCCGGCGCAGGCGGAGATCCCTTTGTTCCAGAACTCCTCCGATCCAGGGAACTTGAGTCTTCGCGCGACAGCTCTCACTCTCTCTCTCTGCTGCTACTGAGAAGAAGGAGAGAACCACAAATAAAAAATGCAAATGTGAAGATGAAGATAAAGATTACCTTTCCGTCCATGAGAGCTGGGGGCTGGTGCCTGGGTGCAGCAGTGAAGGAGAGAGGAAGAGAAGAGGTGAGCGTGGGGGAGAGAAGAGAGGGAGCAGGGAAGAGAGAAGAGAGGGCATAATATGTTGCATGGGCTGGAGGGAATAGTTTCTGGATCTGGGACTCTCATTTCCAATATCAGAGGACTCTACTCTCACGTGAAAACAGTTGATCCCTCCCTACTAGCACCAAACGTCCGTGATAAACCCGGGCCAAAAAGTAAAAATATATTAGAAATTTAAAAATTATTTTAAAATATTATTAAGACTCAACACCACCAGCACACCAACTCCAAACCCTACATTCACATAACCAACCCAACACAAAAACAGAAGGAACTCATGAAACATAAAGATCAATCTCTCTGTTTTCAAACCACCACTAATAAAAGCACGAAACCCATGAAATGCATGCGTGAATTCCTCAAGAACCAAAAAAAAAAAAAAAAAAAACAGATCAATGTAGAAATCGAAGAGGAGCAGTTGCCTGATCGACGCATGTTAACCATGTGTCAGCAATAACATAACCTTCTATTTACATTACAAACCAAGTGTCCTCACTCCTCACTAATGTTACTTTTCCAAAACAAACCTCATTAATTGTTGCTGATCCAACATTTGCTGCATCAGTAACCATACTACACCTATTAGGCCCCCAAATGAAGATGTATTGATCCAGAATTACATCAATCCAGATCCAAATTAATCCAGCTTGAAATTTCAGCTACATTCAAGAAACAAAAGACACAAAATCTACACTTGTTCCTCTACAGTAACATATATAATAATATGTAATATGGTTTTCAGCTTTTTATCATCACCATCATCAGAAATATGAACATGAGAAAATTTAAAGGAAGAAGGAATTGTCTGGATTGGCTTCGTCTCCCTAGACGTTTGACACTACCTACTTACTCACTTGTTTCCATTCAAAGAACAATTTCCATGTCCCGCGATCCACCTCAACAGATGCTCACCCTCCAATCCAACGTCTCCACCCCCACCGTCCCCTCCCTCGGCTTCCGAAACGACACGATCTGGCTACTCACCATATACGCCGTAACCCGTTCCGACACGCGTATCTCCTCCATCCTTAGCTCCCTCAGCCTCTCCACATACTCCGGCACGCACACCAGGTCCCAAACCACACCCATACCACCCGGCTTCAAAACCCTCACCACCTCCCCCAACACCTTCCCCCTCTCCGCCACCCGCCGCCCGCCGAACGGTGACCGTACTCCTTCCCCACCGTATGCAGATAAACCCCCGACACCACCACATCGAAGTAACTGTCGGAAAACGGCAGCCGTCTCGGATCGCCCTCCCGACACGTTACATACTCCTGGACCCCTTCGATCCCAGCCGTCCTCAAGGTGGCCCGGGTCGTCTTCTCCGCCGATCCAGGCCGACGACTTGGCCGGAGCTCCCTTGCTTCTTGAGCATTAGCGCGACGGAGTTGAGGAGGATGCCGCGGCCGCAGCCGACGTCGAGGGCGGTGCGAACGGTGGACCAGTCGGTGACGGAGGCGTTCTGAGATGGAGATGAAAGACAGAGGAAGAAAAGGGTGAGAGGAACAGTGGAGAAGGAAAGGAACATGGAGAGCTCTGGGCGGAGGGAGACAGGGTGCGGATGAAGAAGAGGGTGAAGGGTGGAACAGAGGAGGAAGCAGGGGAGAGGTAGAGCAGGGATGGAGAAAATGAGGGAGGAAAAGATGGGGTTGCAGGTGCTGTGAGGGGAGAAAGAAGAAGAAAAGGAAAGAAAGAGAAAAGGAAGAAGAAGAAAGCGAGGGTGATGCTGGATGGAAGAATTTTTCAGATCTGGGACTCTCATTTCCAGATCTTAGTGGACTCTACTCTCACGTGAAATCAGTTGATCCCTCCCTCTTTTTTTCTTTTTTTTTCTTGAGTATTTCTCTGAAATGAGAGAATTTTCAGGGATGAGGTGGCACCCCCACAGCCCACCTCCCCCTTTGCACCTCCCCCTTTGCTTTAATATATATAAAGGGTGAGGTACCGTGAGTTGGTCACAACCGGTGAGTATTTTTAAGTGGATTACATATCTAGCAAATATCAGTTCTAGAATGGTTTCAGATAATTAGCATTCCAATCAATATGAAAATCAATGAACGGCCTTGTTATCGCTGCATTTAGCTGGGATTCTTGCAATATCTTAGAGGACAGGTTGGATGTAGACAGTTAAGTTAATCCAAAACATTGTTTAGGTAAAGTAAAGCGATATTTAGCAATGCACCCCCGAATGTCTATATCCTGATTCCGCCCTGTCTCTTTATTTCTTTAAACTTTACCACATATAAACAACCATACCTTCGGTCATCTCATATATATCTCTTAATAGATCTAATAGTAGGTAGAATGATGTTGATATTATTTACAATTTATTTCCAAGATGCAACCCTTCTGTAACTATTGTAACTAGAGTTGCCCGAGCACAAAGCTTATTGTGGAAAGTGAAATGCCTCCCACCAGCATTGGGATATCCTCCCCCCCCCCCCCCCCCCCCCACCACACACACACAAAATTGCACAGAGCTTATTGTGGAAAGTGAAATGCCTCCCACCAGCATTTGGATATCCCCCCCCACCCCCCCCACCCCCCCCCCCCCCCCCCCCCACACACACACACACACAATTTATTTCCAAGATGCAACCCTTCTGTAACTATTGTAACTAGAGTTGCCTGGGATATAAAACTCACATTGGTTGTAAGGATGGTGGCCTTTACCCCTTTCAAATGGATGATCTAAGTTGATAGTTGGACCTTTTGTTAAATAAAAGTACTGCAAGAACATTCACAAATACTAAAAATACGAGAAATCCAATTTACATATATATATATATATATATAAGATCTAATACATTTTAAATGTGTTGCCTGTAAATCAAGTTATTTTATTCTCTGCCATAACAAATCACATGTGTAGGTGCAGAAAATTACGACCCACAATAAGAGGGTGCCTTATAGGACTTATCCGAGAAGATGATGGTGTCTGGAATGTCTGGATGCCGTCCGAGAGCCTGTAAAGGAGTAGCAAACGGTCAGAGGACCCTGGCCTGGGCGGCGCAAGGCTCTCCGATGCCAAAGTCAGTATGGGAACTGGAACAATGGAAGGAGAGGAGGAAGAGAGACAGAGTAACGACTCTGGTATGGAAAAATGGCGTACCTTAGATGGTGGCATGGGTCTCTATTTATAGAGTGTGGAGCGTATCTTTGGAAGATATTGTGGTGTGGGTCCCACGATTTGACTGAGAAGTCATGATCAGCCCACATTGCATTAATTGTGGTCCAATCCAGCCCACTATGCATTAAATGCCCGTCGGGTCAGCCCACATCGCATTTAATACACATCTTGTTGGGCCAGATCCTGTTGGGCGCCTTTGGCGGTAGGAGTACCAGCGGATCTGCCCTCGGGCCCTGCCCTGATGTGGCTTCAGCCGCTGGATGGGATTCTGTCAGGGATCTGGCGAAGATCGTGGGCGGCTGGATGTCGCGTCTGTCCCACCAGCGTGTGTCCCTATCCCTCCACGTGCCTGACGACGTGGGGGGATGAAGGGTACACGTGAATGATCTCTCTTGCTTCGGCTTCTGTCTTGGCTCCCTTAGCCGAAATGGAGCTTTCTGCCGAGGTGGTACTCGTGGTGGTGATCCTTGCCGAGATGACGCCCGAGGTGGGCCAGTTCGGCGCTAAGGCCCGGAGCTGTCCGACTTCGGCCGGACCTCCTGTCCTGGTAGCTGGGACGAGCCTGGTGTCACGTGGATGACGTGAGGGTGGCACGTGAGAATGCTTAACTTGATCTGATGGCTGTGATTAACTTAATCTTGTGGTTCAGGAAATCTCCCCACACAATTGCCCCCTAGGTTTTGACCTCTGAAGTGTGCTAGCCTTTAGGGGTTGAAAGCTAGAAGAATCCATCTGGGGATACTGTGATCATTACTTGGTGTCGCTTCAACTCTCTAAAGCAATAAATGCCCTGCCCTGTCCGCCTTTGGAACCGAGCTGACGGCTACACGCGTAGTTTCCGTGCCGACTGCGTTGTCCCATTGATTGACGGGCTGTCTCATTGATTGACGGGCACGGGCTTTGAAGTGTCTCTTCGAATTCGGAGGCGGTACCCAAATGAGGGTTTCCCCTTCTATAAATAAGGCCGTCTCCTTCTTCTTCTTGCTTCTGATTCTTTTCGCCTTCGCCTCTGCTCTTACTTTCAGTCTCTGCTCCGATTTCTGAGATCCGTTCGAGGCTTCCGATCTCCGTTCTGGTTCCTGAGCCCTGTTTGAGGACGACGATCGTAGAACGCGCTTGGATCTGCCTCTGATCTGCCTCTTTGCCCTCGTAAGTCGCTCTGTTCTTTCGTCTGGTTTTCTTGGGGGTCTTTCGATTTCTAGGGCTTTTCTTCGTAGTCACCCCTTCTAGACATGGGCACCCCTAGATTCAGGGTAGATTCTGATGAGGGCTTGGCCGAGTTTAGGGCTGCCTTCAAAATTCCGGAGAGGGTCCTCCTGAAATCGGCAGACCTTGCTGACGCTGCCCTGTATCGCTGCTACGGCGGCTGGATGCCATTTCCTCTGATCTTTGTGATCGAGGGTGGGGTCAGGTTTCCACTGAACCCCTTGCTTAGGGCTTGCCTTAGCCTTTGGTCCCTCACCCCGGGCCAGCTGATGCCCAATGGCTACAAGGTCATCATGGGCACGGCGAAGCTGAACGAGATCTTGGGGACCAACCTGGGTCCTCACGATATCGAGGACACTTATGATATCTGCAAGGCTGGGGAGGGAAGATACTATCTCCGTGTGAAGCCGCAGCGAAGGGGCTTCGTCCTAGCCTTGGAGGATTCAAGTAAGAACGCCGAGGAGGATTTCTTCTGCGTCTCGGGGGACTGGGAGTTCGGCCCAGGCGAAGATAGGAGGCTGTCGGTCCCACGTCGCCCTGGGGAAGTCCCAAGTAATCATCGCTGCTTCTCCTTTTACTGTTTTGCTTATCTTACTGGTGCCGAACTGACATTTTTCTTTGCCTGTCGAGCAGAGGCGGGCGCAAGGCGACGCCGAGCTGCTAGCGAAGGCTGGAGGAGGAATACCGAAGACATCAACAAGGTCGAACGGTACAAGGGGCACGAAACCAGGTCGGCCTGGAAACTGCTTGGGTATACGCCGAGGTACCGCGGCCACTACCACAGGACCGGAGTTCCTGGGGCGGACGAGACACACCCTGACCGTCAGACCGTATCGGTTGCGGTGTTTAGCGGGATCCCCTTGACCGATCCTGTCGCTGACCGGACTGCGTCTGGAGCCGAGGCGTCCACTTCCGATCCGGGGCTGCCGGACTTGTCGCAGATAGTGGAAGCCTATACCTCAGACCGAGAGGAGGACATGGGAGGAAGCTCGAGGGAGGCCGCTGTCAGGGACCTGGCTGCCAAGTTTAGGCAGAGGTCAGCGTCTTCTGGGACTCCGTCGCCTACCAGTACTCATGCTGCTTCGGGCCCGGTGGGCGTGGGCGCTCCCTCTGTTCCTGCTCCTGGGAGAGCCCGGCAACGCTCGCCGGACCGCTCGAAGGAGGGGTCCCCGCTCAGGAAGAAGTCCAAAGCGGGGGAGAAGAGCTCAAGGGCCGATCTGCAGTCGGGCAAAGCCCCTGGGGCCAAAGCTCCTGCCGAGAAGGGAGGCGAGAAGAGCGCGCCAAAGGAAAAGAGTGCGCCGGCCGAAAAGGGTGCGCTGGTCAGCAAGTCGGCTGTCGGTCCAGCGCGCGAGCCTCTCATCTTGGCGGGACAAGGGTCCGGATCGGCTTCCGGGCCCCGAACTGCCCCAGCACCGTGGAAGCCGAGGATGGAAACCTCTACCGGTGAACCCTTGAGCGTTGAAGACCGGTTGCTGGGAAATGCCGAGGTGATTGGGGCTCTCGCCAAGGCCTGCGCTCTGCCAAGAGATATGGAGACGCACGACAGGTACGAGGATGACAGCCTGATGGTCTCGTCGATCCAGGACAGTATTCGGGTAAGTGTTTGCAATGCCTCTCCTCATTCTTCAAGTACCTTGGTCGAATCCTGACTCTCTGTTTCTTTTTGCAGATCGTGCAGAGGCTCCTAACCGTGGTGGGAAGGAGGGATAGGAGCGCTGCAAGAATGGCCCGCCTGGAGTCCGAGCGGGAGAAGTTGAAGAAGGAGCTGGATGAGCAGCGGAAGGGATTCGAGGAGATCAAGGTAGCCAGTGCTGGAGAATCTGCTCGGCTGGCGTCGGCTCTGGCTGAGGTCGCCGAACTCTCGTCTCGGGCCGACCACATGAAAAGCGAGCTCTGGGCGAGGAACAAGAAGGCCGCCGAATTGGAGTCCGAGCTGGCCAGGTTGAAGGCTGAGTCCACTGCTGAGGGGACGAGGCTGCGTGCTGAAACGGCGAGGTTGAAGGCTGCGAACGCCGAGCTCGAGAAGGAGGCCCAGTCCGCCTTCCAGGATGGGGTAGATCGAGCCACCGAGCTGTACGAGAAGCAGGTGGAGGAGATCACCGCCATCCTGTTCGAGGAGGGATGCCTGGCCGCACTGAGACGTGCGGGGGTCCCTGAAGACCACCCCGTCTATCAGGACCTGCCGAGGTATTCAGACCTGGATCCCGAGCCGAGCTCCGTACCTACGACTGATAGTGCCCCGGTCGAAGCCCCTGCGGTCGTTGACGCTCCAGCCGCCCCGGTCTTAAGCGATGCCCCAGTCGCCAGCGAGGCTCTGGCCGTGCCTCAGGGTGAGACTTCTGCTCCTGGTTCGGCTGAGGTGCCAGCCGAAGCCTTGTCTGCCAGCGACGCTCCAAGCGAGGCCCCTGTCTTGGCCGAAGCTTCTGGCCCCTTGGAGACGGTGATTGACCTGGTCGAGTCGCCGAGACCGGAGTAGCTCTACCTTGCGGTTCTCTTTGTAATACTTTTACTTTTGCTTTCAGCCTTGTAATCCTTTCCATTGTCAATGAAAAGACTTCTTCACTTGCGTATTTTTCTCTTTGCATTTGTCTCTCTTCCATTTCTGGATGTGCATTGAATGGTACTGAATGCCTTTACGGTGTGGCGTGGCCCTTGAGGTAGAAAGAGTCAAACTGTCATGCTGACACTCCGTATTCTCGAGACCATAAATAGCAACAAACGAGGTGGCGCAGCTGACGAGGGAATCGGACGGATGTCTCCACGTGGCGCCATAGGGATCGCTGGTCAACAGCCGTGCATCCCCAGTAACGCGTGGGAGACCTCGCCCTCATAACTTTCTTCGGAGACCGAGTCCTCCTCCTTCCTATAAATAGGGGTGGCAAGCTCGCCATGGGAGAAGGAATGAACATAGCAGTAGGAATCATGTCCGGGAGGTGTCCGAAGTTTCTTGATCCGGGGGGGAACCCTGCGCCGTTGGACGGCTATCCCCGAGGGGGGAAGGCTGTCGTGGTCTGCGCGCTCTCTGAAGGAAATCCCCGTGGACCACGCGCTCTCTGAACGCGGGTCCATGGCCATCCGTCCCTGGCGAGGCAGAGTGAGGATGCGCTGCAAGGGGACGGTGGCGCCTTCTCGTCCGACACGGCCCTGTGCGCCCGTCGTACGGCAGGCGGGATTGGGCCTCGCTGGTCCGGGAGGCTTCTTCAAGCTCTGCCGCTCCCACTGCCACCGAGGGTGTTGCAGAGCCCAGCGGGGTCCAGGGTTCGCTCAGAACCTCCAGGAGCCTTCTGGCTGAAGAGTCAGTGACGCCTGAAGAGTCAAGTGAAGATCAGAGTCCTTCTGTCGCTTTATTTTCTGCTTCATTTTCTATTTTCAGAGGACTGCGATCCTCCTTTCTGTATTCTTCTTTCTGTTCTGTAGTTCTTGTAACAAAGCAGTTCACAATAAATGAAAAGGAATTTTTTGATTATCCAAACATTGTTCAATGCCTTTGAATTCCTTCTCTTTCTGTGTATCGTCCTGGAATGCTTGCATTGTGTTTGAACGCTGGCATCATTCCATTGGTCATGGCTGTTAAAGCGTGAGCTCGGCAATGACCTTTGAGGGGTGTGAAAACCCAGATATTAGGAATCCGGCTGAGTCTGGACTCGAAGCCTTCTCCATAGCCCAAGGCTAGGAGCTTTAGGAATCGACCGAGTCTGGACTCGAGGTCTCTTCCAGGGCGGAGGGCCCAATCTCGGCTGAGTAAGGACTCGAAGCCTTCTCCATAGCCCAAGGCTAGGAGCTTTAGGAATCGACCGAGTCTGGACTCGAGGTCTCTTCCAGGGCGGAGGGCCCGATCTCGGCTGAGTAAGGACTCGAAGCCTTCTCCATAGCCCAAGGCTAGGAGCTTTAGGAATCGACCGAGTCTGGACTCGAGGTCTTCTTCCAGGGCGGAGGGCCCGATCTCGGCTGAGTAAGGACTCGAAGCCTTCTCCATAGCCCAAGGCTAGGAGCTTTAGGAATCGACCGAGTCTGGACTCGAGGTCTCTTCCAGGGCGGAGGGCCCGATCTCGGCTGAGTAAGGACTCGAAGCCTTCTCCATAGCCCAAGGCTAGGAGCTTTAGGAATCGACCGAGTCTGGACTCGAGGTCTTCTTCCAGGGCGGAGGGCCCGATCTCGGCTGAGTAAGGACTCGAAGCCTTCTCCATAGCCCAAGGCTAGGAGCTTTAGGAATCGACCGAGTCTGGACTCGAGGTCTTCTTCCAGGGCGGAGGGCCCGATCTCGGCTGAGTAAGGACTCGAAGCCTTCTCCATAGCCCAAGGCTAGGAGCTTTAGGAATCGACCGAGTCTGGACTCGAGGTCTCTTCCAGGGCGGAGGGCCCGATCTCGGCTGAGTAAGGACTCGAAGCCTTCTCCATAGCCCAAGGCTAGGAGCTTTAGGAATCGACCGAGTCTGGACTCGAGGTCTTCTTCCAGGGCGGAGGGCCCGATCTCGGCTGAGTAAGGACTCGAAGCCTTCTCCATAGCCCAAGGCTAGGAGCTTTAGGAATCGACCGAGTCTGGACTCGAGGTCTTCTTCCAGGGCGGAGGGCCCGATCTCGGCTGAGTAAGGACTCGAAGCCTTCTCCATAGCCCAAGGCTAGGAGCTTTAGGAATCGACCGAGTCTGGACTCGAGGTCTTCTTCCAGGGCGGAGGGCCCAATTCGTCGAAATCAGTCAGAGAGATGACAAGTCGATGACAAGGTGAAAGCTGTTTTCATTGATTGAGATTCATTACATCCTTAGAAATAAAATTTCTTCAAGTGGGATGCATTCCACGGTCTCGGCAATGGTTTGCCATCCAAGCCTTCGAGCTTGTAGGCTGACTTTCCTGCCAGTGAAACTATTCTGAACGGGCCGTGCCAGTTTGGGGCAAGCTTCCCCTCATTTGGTTCTCTGTCAGCTGGCAGGGTCTTCTTTAAAACGAGCTCTCCCGTGGTGAACCTTCTCTCCTTGACATTTTGATTGTATGCCCTGGCTAACCGCTGCTGATAGTCGGTTAGTCTCAGGGCTGCAGCTTCTCGTCGTTCGTCCGCTAGCTCCAGCTCCATTGCCAGGTTCGTCTCATTTCGGCCTTGATCGACCAGCTCTGTCCTCAGGGTAGGGAGGCCGATTTCCAAGGGAATGACCGCCTCCATACCGTAGGCCAGAGAGAATGGTGTCGCCGAAGTGGACCTCCTCGGAGTTGTCCGATAAGCCCACAGCACGCTCGGAAGCTCTTCTGTCCATCTGCCCTTTGCCTTGTCCAGTCGCTTCTTCAGGCCGTCCAGAATCACTTTGTTGGAGATTTCTGCCTGGCCATTACTCTGTGGATATGCCGGGGTGGAGTAATGGTTCCTGATGCCATGCTCTTGGCAGAAATCTCTGAAGGATTTGGAATCGAACTGAGTCCCGTTATCTGAAATCAGGGTCCGGGGGATGCCGAACCTCGTGAGGATGTTTTTCCAGACGAAGTTCCTGGAGTCCCTGTCCGTGATGGAAGACAACGGTTCAGCCTCTATCCACTTGGTGAAGTAGTCCGTAGCCACTATCAACCATTTTTTGTTCCCTGGAGCTCGGTGAAGGGGTCCCACAATGTCCAGGCCCCATTGAGCGAAGGGCCATGGACTGGAGAGGGGGCTCAGATCCTGCGCTGGCTGATGGAGGGAGTGGGAGAACTTCTGGCATTTCTCGCATTTTCTGGCGTAGACCTGGGCGTCCTTCTGCATGTAGGGCCACCAGTAGCCCTGGCTGATTGCCCTATAGGCCAATGAGCGGCCTCCTATATGGCTGCCGCAGATTCCTTCATGGATCTCGTACAGGAAGTCGTCCACCTTGGACGGGTGGACGCATTGGAGGTACGGGCCTGTGAAGGACTTCCTGTAGAGTTTGCCTTCTGGAGAGAGCCAAAAGCGGGCTGCCTTGAGCCTGATCTTGTGTGCCTCAGTCTTGTCCTCGGGGAGCGGGTCATCCTTCAGGTAGGCAATGATCGGATCCATCCAGCTGGGGCCGAGGTCAGCACAGAGGACAAGCCGAGATGACTGGAGTTCTAGACTTGACCTTGATACTGACCCGACCTCGATGGTTCTCTTCTTTCCTGCTTCAACAGCGGAGGCCAGGTTTGCAAGCGCATCTGCGTGCGTGTTGGTATCTCGGGAGATTTGCCTGACCTCGGCTTTCGGGAATTGGGAGAGTAGCTTTTTTGCCAGGGCTAAGTAGGCCGCCATCCTGTCGTCCCTGGCCTGGTAGTCTCCAGCGAGCTGGCTAGTTACCAGTTGAGAATCGCTGAAGATTTCCAGGTGCTGGGCTCCGAGGACTCGGGCGCTGTTCAACCCTGCGATCAGTGCTTCGTACTCTGCCTCATTGTTCGTCGCTTTGAAGTCGAGGGTGAAAGCCTGCTCTATGACCAGTCCCTCTGGCGATTGGAGAACTATGCCGGCGCCAGCTCTCTTGGAGGTGGACGACCCGTCGACGAAGATCCTCCATGCCGAGGTGGAAGACTGCTGGACTACTGTTTCTGCTGGCTCTTGCCCTGTGCCCCCCAGTGCCGTGCCGAGCTCGGTCTGAGCCTGGTTGGGGCAGGCGAATTCGACTATGAAGTCTGCCAGAATCTGGGCTTTGATTGCAGTTCGGGGACGGTACTGTATGTCATACTGCCCCAATTCAACTGCCCACTTTGATATGCGCCCTGAAAAGTCAGCTTTTTTGAACAAGGAACGGAGTGGGTGCTCCGTGATCACCACAATAGTGTGGGATTGAAAATAATGGGAGAGCTTGCGGGAGGCGGTGACAAGAGCCAATGCAAGCTTCTCCAACAGAAGGTACCTGGTCTCGGCATCGAGCAGGGTCTTGCTCGTGTAATAGATCGGCTTTTGAACTCCCTCGTCCTCCCTGATGAGGACGGAGCTCACTGCGTGATCCGAGACTGCTAGGTACAAATACAGAATCTCCCCCCGAGTCGGGGTGGAGAGTAATGGGGGTGACATCAAATAAGTTTTGAGTGCGGCCAATGCCTGGTCGCACTCGGGGGTCCATTGGAACTTCAAATTTTTCCTCAAAAGCTGGAAAAAAGGCCTGCACTTATCTGATGAGCGGCTGATGAAGCGATTGAGTGCAGCGGCCATTCCCGTAAGCTTTTGAACTTCCTTTGTGGTGGAGGGACTCTGAATGTCCTGAATGGCAGTGATCTGGTCTGGATTGGCCTCTATCCCCCTCCGCGTCACCAAGCTGCCGAGAAACTTGCCAGAGGCTACGCCGAAGGCGCACTTGGAAGCGTTGAGCTTGAGCTTGTAGGCGCGAAGGATGTCGAAAACTCGGCCGAGATCCGCCAGGTGGTCGCCGGAGCGCACAGATTTGACGACCATGTCGTCGATATATACCTCCACCGTTTGGCCGAGCTGGGCCTGGAACATCTTCGTGACGAGGCGCTGATAGGTCGCCCCCGCGTTCTTCAGCCCGAAGGGCATTACTTTATAGCAGTAGGTGCCGCGGGGGGTGATGAATGATGTTTTCTCCTCGTCGGGCCCATAGAGAGGGATCTGATGATAGCCTCGGTAGGCGTCGAGGAAGCTCATTCGGTCATGACCAGCGGTGGCGTCAATCAGTTGATCGATCTTCGGGAGGGGGAAACTGTCCTTAGGGCAAGCCCTGTTCAGGTCGGTGAAGTCTACGCACACCCTCCACTTTCCAGTTTTCTTCTTGACGACCACCGTGTTGGCCAGCCACACCGGGTACTGGACTTCCCGGATGGCCCCTGCTTTTAGCAGGTTGTCGACCTCTTCCACGACCGCATCTGTCTGCTGCAGCCCGGTTCTGCGGGCCCTCTGCACTACTGGCTTGTGGTCGGGGTCGACGTTGAGTTTGTGGCACATGACCTCAGGGTCGACCCCGGGCATCTCACTTGGGTTCCAAGCGAAGACGTCCACATTCTGCATCAAGAACCGAGAGAGTTCGGCCCTTTCTTCGCCCGACAGCTGGGTGCCGATCAGGAAGAAACGGTCTGGGTCTGCCGGGTCTAGTCTGACCTCGGCTAGGTCCTCGATGCTCTTCTTCTCAGGGTCCCTGCCGATCTCATCGAGGCCCTTTTCGAATTCGGCCAGGTTAACGCGCTCTGGCTCCTTTACTGCCGGAACTGCGGCTAACACGCACTGCCTGGCCTGCTGCTGGTCTCCCTTCACTGTGACTACCTCCATCTTGCCTTCTTCGTTCTCATGGACGAACTTCAGCTTTTGGTGGTAGGAAGAGGGAACTGCCTCTAGCTTGTGGAGCCACGTCCTGCCCAGAATGACATTGTAGGGGGAAGGGGCATCCACAACCAGAAAGTCGGCTGTCACGGAGGCTCCGCCAACTTGAGTTTCCAAGGTGATTCTACCCTTGGGGTAGACTGGTGTCGCGGACAACCCTAGCAGAGGTGCACGAACCTCCGTGAGGTCTGCTTCGGAGAGTTTCATCCGTTTGAAGCAGTCGTAGTAGAGGACCTCGGAGGAGCTGCCGGAGTCGACGAGGATCCTCTTCACGGTGAAGTCTCTTAACTTCATGGTGAGTAGCAGGGGGTCGTTGTGAGGGACTTGGACCCCCTCTAGATCTCGATCCGAGAACGAGATGGCTGGTTTGTCGCGGCGGGATTTCTTGGATGCCGGGGCGAGGTCGGCTTTCATCACTTCTTTCTCGTGCGAAGCGCGCCTGGCTTCGGCACGGGTTTGGGAGCTTCCCCGGGACGAGGAAGCGGGAGCCGAGGACGCCAGATGGATCACATTGATGATCTTCTCTGAGTCCTCGCTGTCTGGAGCCGGGGCCGTGCTCTGGTGAACCCGGCCCTCGCTGCCGCCGGCATCACCCTCCTTGATGAATTCTTGAATATGGCCCTCTTTGGCCAGCTTCTCCAGATACCACTGCAAGGTCCTGCATTCTCCAGTCCTGTGCCCGTTGCCCTTGTGGAAGGCGCAGTAGAGCTTGCTCCGGGAGCCTTCGGTGGGTTCATTCTTCAGGGGCGGAGGGTACTTGAAGAATGGCTCGGACTTAATCTTGGCCAGGATGCGGTTAGATCGGCTCCTTGAAGACGACATTGACGCTCTGACTGGCGTTGGAGGGAGGTCTGGGCTTCCAATTGCCCCCAGACCTGGACGACGAAGGCTTCGCCGAGCTGGAGACCCAGTCCCGCTTGGACTCCTGCTTCTGGGAGGGCCTCCCGCCTCTTTGCCGAGGCTGACTATTCTTCTGTTCGGGCTCCGGATGCCCGTCCTGATCCTTAGCTCGGATCTCATCTTCTTCCCGGGCGATGAAGCGCTTCACCCGGGACATTAACTCTGACATGGACTCTGGGGTGTCCCCGGCCAAGTCCTTCCGCAGGTCGCTGCCGGGGATCAGGGCATGCTGGAAGGCGTAGACGGATATCCCCTCCCTTGCGCCCTCGATCTGGCTGTAGATCGCCCAGAATCGGTGGGTGAACTTGGCAAGAGTTTCGCCCTGCTTCATTCTCAGGGCGATAAGGTCCCCTTCCTTCTTGGGGACGACGGTGTATGCTTGGAACTTCTTCAGGAAGGAGAGCTGGAGCTCCTTCCAACTGGGGATCGACTGCTCTGGGAGAGAGCAAAACCACTTCAGGGGGAGGTCACCCAAACTGGAGGAGAAGATCTTACAGTTTAGGTGGCCCTCATTTCCCCAGATAGACATCTTCTGGGAGAAGTGTCGGAGGTGTGCAGATGGATCTGACAGTCCGTCGTAGGGGACGAACCGCGGGACGGAGAACTTCCTGGGCAAGGGGGTGCGCTCGATTTCCTTCGTGAAGGGAGAGCCCCCGAGATCAGTGTGGCCGCAGAGCTGCTTCTGGTCCCGCATGTCCAGGTTGTGCTGGAGAGCCCGCCTGACGCGCTTGTCGAACCACTCCTGCTCGTCGTCCTCCTCTGGAGTCTGAACTCTGGACTTTCGCTTGGGGCGGCTCGGACTGTGATGGCTATGAGTTCGGCCATCGCGACTGTGGTGACTCCGGCTGTTGCTCGAGCCTTCGTCACAAATCTGGCTCCGTTTCTGGTCCAGATGATATCTGAGGTCCTCACGAGGAGGCTGGGCTGCCCTGCTGGGAGCGCCCTTCTTTTTCCCTTGGGGCTCAGAGACCTCCCTCAAGGAGGCAGTTTGCACTGCCTTCAGCTGCTGCTGGAGCTTGCGAATCATCCGCTCTTGCTTCCGGAGTTGTTTCTGGAGGAGGGCAGCCTCGGGAGCCTCTCCGGGGGGTTGAGCGTGGCGCGTTTCTCCCACGGCCACGGCTTTGTCCTTCCGAGGACGCTGATGCTGACGCTCATCGCGTCCGGGTGGCGGGACCTCGTCCGCTGAGAGTGAGGTCTCGACTCCCTCTTGGAAAGGAATCTCGACAAAGAGTTGGGAGCCCAGGCGGCCCTCGCCTGCAGTCGTCCCTTGCACCGCGCGGGATTGCCCCTGAGGAGGGACTTCCGCTGGAGTCGTGTCTTGCACCGCGCGGGATTGCCCCTGAGGAGGGACTTCTGTTGGCGGTGGTGGCAGCGCGAGCGCTGCTCCTGAAGATTCTACGCCCTTCTTAGCTTTCGGAGGCATGGCTTCTGAAAGGATGAGGTTAGGAAGATTGGAAAGATTTGGAGAAGGTTGGAAGGCTGGGATATTGCTTTCCCACAGACGGCGCCAATTGTAGGTGCAGAAAATTACGACCCACAATAAGAGGGTGCCTTATAGGACTTATCCGAGAAGATGATGGTGTCTGGAATGTCTGGATGCCGTCCGAGAGCCTGTAAAGGAGTAGCAAACGGTCAGAGGACCCTGGCCTGGGCGGCGCAAGGCTCTCCGATGCCAAAGTCAGTATGGGAACTGGAACAATGGAAGGAGAGGAGGAAGAGAGACAGAGTAACGACTCTGGTATGGAAAAATGGCGTACCTTAGATGGTGGCATGGGTCTCTATTTATAGAGTGTGGAGCGTATCTTTGGAAGATATTGTGGTGTGGGTCCCACGATTTGACTGAGAAGTCATGATCAGCCCACATTGCATTAATTGTGGTCCAATCCAGCCCACTATGCATTAAATGCCCGTCGGGTCAGCCCACATCGCATTTAATGCACATCTTGTTGGGCCAGATCCTGTTGGGCGCCTTTGGCGGTAGGAGTACCAGCGGATCTGCCCTCGGGCCCTGCCCTGATGTGGCTTCAGCCGCTGGATGGGATTCTGTCAGGGATCTGGCGAAGATCGTGGGCGGCTGGATGTCGCGTCTGTCCCACCAGCGTGTGTCCCTATCCCTCCACGTGCCTGACGACGTGGGGGGATGAAGGGTACACGTGAATGATCTCTCTTGCTTCGGCTTCTGTCTTGGCTCCCTTAGCCGAAATGGAGCTTTCTGCCGAGGTGGTACTCGTGGTGGTGATCCTTGCCGAGATGACGCCCGAGGTGGGCCAGTTCGGCGCTAAGGCCCGGAGCTGTCCGACTTCGGCCGGACCTCCTGTCCTGGTAGCCGGGACGAGCCTGGTGTCACGTGGATGACGTGAGGGTGGCACGTGAGAATGCTTAACTTGATCTGATGGCTGTGATTAACTTAATCTTGTGGTTCAGGAAATCTCCCCACACAACATGCATCTTCAAATAGAGTCCTAAGATTATCAGAGTGCAGAGTAGTTTTTTTTGCTTGTTTTGTTGCAAGCATTTTGGGTTGTCTCTGAAAATTCTGAGTTTCTTGTTTAATCAAGTTTAAATGGTGAGAATTTAATGACCGATCAAGTGAAAAGCCATTTTTGGCCATTTGACCTTTTAGAATTCTTTAATTGAGAATGCTCTTTTGTTATTAGCATTTTAGAATTCTACTTCTTGGTGGACAACATTTGGAATTCTTTAAATTTTGCTGACAGATATCCCTAAATGCTAGCAACCAAAAAAGACAACATATAATTAGAAGGAACAAAAAAAGACAACATATAATTAGAGTGCAAGATATTAATATTAAAAGTTAAAATGCATGATCAAGTGTATTTTTTAACTTTACCAAAAACAAAACTTGTATTTTTTAAGTCCTTTATGACTATTTGTTGCAGGTTAAGTTGAATGGTTTGCACCTTCAATTGATGAATGGATAAATATTTTTGAAAAGATAGAGGAAACTAGGATGACATTATACGCTTATGGGATTTGAAATCTTTTATTTCTTTTTATACCCCAACCAATGGGTTACGATATGAGAGAGAGTCTGCACACACAGGAAAAAAGCCCATTCATATGGAAAAGGAGCCCGCACGACGCAGGAAGAAAGCCCACACAAGTGGATAGAGAACCAGCACACACCAAGAGACGCGGTGGCCTATTCAGTGTTTGAACATCGTTCATTTTCTAAAGGAAGTTTTACCAAATAAATGTCCGTAAACCCGTATTAGACGGATTTAATCACAAATACACCAAAATACCCATTTTGGTGTTCGTGCAGTGATTTTGGATGCTTTTACCCTTACCTATTTCGAACGACATCATTTTCAATCCCATACCCTAAAAGAATCGAATGATTTCGTTCTCCTTTCTTCTCCAAAATTTTTTCTCTACCGCCATTTTCTCTCCTCCGCTACCTGCTCTCGCCTTCCCTCTCCCTGCATTGCAGCTCCAGCTCTCTCGCTCCCTCTCCCTCTCCGCTCCCTGCGCTCTCTCTTTCCCTCTTCCCGCATTGCGGCTCCAGCTCTCTCTTTCCCTCTCCCTGCATTACGGCTCCATTTCTCTCTGTCCCTGTACGAACACCAAAATGGGTGTTTTAGTATATTTCAGCCTAAATCAGTCTAATACAAGTTTAAGAACAATTATTTGGTAAATCTAGGGGATTTTACGGGAAAGGTCCCGGAATATAGCCATTCATCGGAAAAGGGTCCTTGAAAATTATACAATACTAACGGAGTCCGTCATGCATTGTTTCGCTTTTTTTTTTTTTTTTTTTCAACTTTGAGAGGAGTGATGCTAGCATCGCTCGTATCTGACAGGGGAGACGCTAGCGTCACTCGTCACGGCATCTCCTGGTCTCTCCTTCTTCCTCTTCTCCTCCTCTTTCTCCATCTCCGATTCCAGGAAGATCAAACCGAGCCCTAATGAAAGGGTGATGTAGGTTCTTTGGGTGTTATGATATGATGGGTTCCAAGTTGTACGTTGTGGGGGAGAGAAGGGTGTTATGATATGGTGGGTTTCAAGATTCCTCTTTCTTTCTTTTCCTTTCTTTCTTTCTTTCTTTCTTTTAAACTTGTTCACTATCTATTAGATCATATTGTTGTAAAACTTTCAAAGATGCAAGAGAAAGAATTTTAAAACAAGTTTTACAACAATTTCGTTTTTTAATTTTAAAGTCTCCCATTAACAGCCCTGATTTTGATTGATGGGTTTTGAATGATTCTCGTTTTTGTATGGGGTACATCTGATCATTGGTGGATTTCTTAGAGCTGATTTTCTACTGCTGGTAAGAGAATTTATTTGATGGATTGATTTTCTGGGTGTTTGGTGTTTTTGAAAAATTTAGGGGCTTGGGGGCAGAAACAGTGGCAGTAATCGAAGAGCGGATTGGGGTTGGGGTTGGGGTTGTGTGGGTTTTGTTTGTTTTTTTAAGAAACTTATGGGGTTTGGGGGAAATGGGTTTTTGATTCAAGAAGGGGAGAGGGATTTTTTGTGATTTTGGAGATGGGGTTGGGAACCTGATGCTATCAAGGTGGAGGCGTGGGAACATGTTGGAAAACCGAAAGAGAGGAAGAAGAAATATGTGGGGAAGAGGAAACTGACTGTTTGATTAAGTTCAGAGATGAAAGAGAGGAGGAAGAAGAGAAAGAAAGGAAAAGAAAAGAATGGAAGAAGGTGTGACGAGCGACGCATGAGGTGCGATGAGCGACGCTAGCGTCCCCCATGCTAGCGTCCCCCATGCGTCGCCCATGGTGATGCTATCGTAACTCATAAAAAAATAAAAAAAAATTGGCGGGAGGACCTAGTTAGTACTGCACGTTTTGCTAGGACCCTTCTGGATAAATACCTATATTTTAAAAAAAAAATAGTAAAATCCCCTTAAATCTACTAGGTTTAAAAAGCATTTCTAGAATAGTGAAAGTTTTTAAATAAGAAAAGCAAATTTCGATGAGCAGAAGTGGACAAGAAATGTGGAATCCATCATTTCGTGCAAGGAACCTATCCAACGATTATTACACGAGCGACAAAATGAGGCCCCTCGAATGATTCGTATTTGAGCAAATGAAAGCAAAACCAACCAACTCGCAATTATGAGATCCAAGCACGAGAGACACGAGGAAGGACCGAGTACTGAAAATCATCAGCGACTGATGCCTCAGGGTGGCTTTCTACAATTGCACGTGGTCCTTAATATATATATATATATATATTTTAATTTGGTGGACCCTGTGATAGGACAGGATTTTCTCTTAGAAGGGGCAAAAATTCCTCTTAATGAGAAATTTTGAGGAAGAATCATAAATTTTGTTACACTATATCTCTATTATGAACTAGTTATTATATTAGGGTAATATTTAGGTGAGAACTAGTTCTCACATATTATATGCAAATTTCTTTATGGGATCCAATTGTGGGTCCCATTTGGGGATGAAATCAGGGGGGATGAAAAGATCTATATGAGACCACCCCAAGTATCAAGTTTGACCACAAACTCATGCCCATAACTCCTTCATCCGTGGCCCACAAGTTTAATGGCTTGATATTCAAAAAAAATATTTAACCCCCAATCCAACGGTTCAGCCCATTCGGATGTGTACCAATCCTTGGGATTAGTGACTATCAGGGGGTTTCCTATTGGTTGCTAGGTTTGGATGGGTAGTGTGCGGGGAGATTTCCAGAGCACAGGATTAAGCCAATCCCAGCCATCAGATGAGACTAAGCACCCTCACGTGCCAACCGCGTGCCACCCACGTGGCACCAGACTCACCTCGGCTGGCAAGGCAGAGCCCTCGGCCGAGGTCAGACAGCTCCGTGCCACTAGCGCCGAGCTCCTCCGCTCCCACATGTCCATCTCGGCTGAGAACTCCACCTCGGCTGAAGGAGCCGAGACGAAAGCCGAAACAAGAAAAGACCTCCATTCGCACCCTTCGCCCCCCACGTCACCAGGCGCGTGGAGGGACAGGGGCACGAGCTAGCGAGACAGATGCGACATCCAGCCGTCCACAATCTTCACTAGATCACTGACAAGGCGGCATCCAGCGGCTGAAGCCACATCAGGGCAGGGCCCGAGGGCAGATCCGCTGATGCTCCTACCGCCAAAAGCACCCAACACGATCTGGCCCAACAAGACGCGCATTTAATGCATTGTGGGCTGATCCGACTGACATTAAATGCAGGGTGGGCTGGATTGGACCGCATTTATTACTTTGCGGGCTTATCATGACTCCCAGTCAAATCACGGGACACACACCAAGGTGTCCTCCAAAAATACAAGCCAAGCTTCTATAAATATAATCCCATACCACATGCAAGGTACGCACAATACAACTCATAGAGCTGTTACTCTGCCTCTCTTCTTCCTCTCCTTCCATTGTTCCAGTTCCTTCACTGACTTTGGCATCGGAGAGCCTTGCGCCGCCCAGGCCAGGGTCCTCTGACTGTGTGTTCTTCCCTTTCAGGCTTTCGGACGGCACCCGGTCATCATCATCATTGGATAAGTCCTCTAAGGCTCCCCAGTTATTGGGGGTCATTATTTTTTGCACCTACAATTGGCGCCGTCTGTGGGAAAGTAATATCCCAACCTTCCCAACCTTCCCAACCTTCTTAACCTCAATCTCTTAGAAGCCATGCCTCCGAAAGCTAGGAAGGGCGTAGAGTCCTCAAGAGCAGCGCTCGAGCTGCCACCATCGTCAACGGACGTCCCTCCTCAAGGGAGCTCCCGCACGGTGCATAGCACGTCTGCAGGCGAGGGCCGCTTATGCTCTCAGCTCTTTGTCGAGTTCCCACTCCAAGAGGGACTCGAGGCCTCGATCTCAGCAGAAGGAGTCATGCCACCCAGACGCGATGAGCGTCGGCATGAGCGTCCTCGGAAGGACAAAGCCGTGGCCGTAGCAGAGACGCGCACGTTCAACCCCCTGCCACTGAAGGGGTTCTCGAAGCCCAAAATGCTCTCCTCCAGAGGCAAGAGCAGCTGATTCGCGAGCTCCAGCAGCAGCTGAGGGCAGCGCAAACTGCCTCCTTGAGGCAGGTCTCCGAGCCTCAAGGGAAAAAGAGGGACGCCCCCAGCAGGGCAGCCCAGCCTCCCCGCAAGGATCCAGGAAACCATCTGGACCATAAGCGGAGCCAGATTCGTGACGAAGGCTCGAGCAAACAGCCGAGTCATCATAGCCGCGATGGCCGAACTCATGGCCATCGTAGCCCGAACCGCTCCAAGCGAAAGCCCAGAGCTCAGACTCCAGAGAAGGACGATGAGCAGGAGCGATTTGACAAACGTGTCAGGTTGGCTCTTCAGCACAACCTGGACGTGTGGGACCAGAAGCAGCTCTGTGGTCACACCGATCTGGGGGGCTCACCCTTCATAAAAGAGATTGAGCGCACCCCCTTGCCTAGAAAGTTCTCCGTCCCGCGGTTCGTCCCCTACGACGGACTGTCCGACCCATCCGCTCACCTCCGACACTCTCCCAGAAGATGTCCATCTGGGGGAATGAGGGTCACCTAAACTGCAAAATTTTCTCCTCCAGTTTGGGTGAACCTCCCCCCTGAAATGGTTCTGCTCTCTCCCATCGCAGTCGGTTCCAGTTGGAAGGAGCTCCAGCTCTCCTTCCTGAAGAAGTTCCAAGCCTACACCGTCATCCCCAAGAGGAAGGAGACCTCCTCGCCCTGAGAATGAAACAGGGTGAGACCCTCGCCATCTTCGCCCGGCGATTCTGGGCGGTCTACAGCCAGATCGAGGGCACGAGGGAAGAGATAGCGATCTACGCCTTCCAGCATGCCCTGATCCCCGGCCACGACTTGCGGAAGGACTTGGCCGGGAACCCCCCAGAATCCATGCCAGAGTTGATGTCCCGGGTAAAGCGCTTCATCGCCCAGGAGGAAGACGAGATCCGAGCCAGGGATCAAGACGGGCATCCGGAGCCCAAGCAGAAGAGCAACCAGCCTCGGTAGAGAGGCGGGAAGCCCTTCCAGAAGGAGGAGCCCAAGCAGGCTTGGGTCGCCAGTTCGGGCAATGCCCACACCACCCAGGTCTGGGGGCAGCAGGAGGCCAAGGCCTCACGCCAGCGCCTATCAAGGCATCAACGTCGTCTTCAGAGAGCCGATACACCAGATCATGAACAAAATAAAGGGTAAGCCGTACTTCGAGTGGCCTCAGCCCTTGAGAAATGAGCCCACTAACGGCGATCGAAGCAAGCTCTACTGTTCCTACCACAAAGGTAAAGGACACAAGACCGAGGAGTGCAACTCTCTGAAGTGGTACCTGGAGAGACTCGCCGGCGAAGGCCACCTCCCAGAGTTCGTCAAGACAGAAGATGCCGGCGGCAGCGGGGGCCGAGTTCACCAGAGCACGGCTCGGGACCCAGACAGCGAGGATTCCGAAAAGATCATTAACGTGATCCACTTGGCGTCCTCGGTTCCCTCTCCCTCGTCTTGCGGAAGCTGGCATCGCACGGGAAGAAGGTAATGGGAGTCGAGCTCGGCTGGCACCCAAAAAAGCTCGCCGCGGCCGAACTGCGATCAAAGCCCAGATTCTGGCGAACTCCAGCATCGTCTCGCCCAAATTTGGCCCCGGCCCCGCCTGGCACGACACTGACAGACACAGGACGCGAGCCAGCAGTAACTGAGATCGAACGGTCTCCCACCTCGGCAACACCTCCCCGGCCTGCGGGATGAAAGCAGTCATTCCTTTAGAGATCGACCTTCTCGCCCAGAGCCCAGAGCTGATCGACCAAGGCCGAAATAAGACAAACCCGGCAATGGAGCTGGAGCTGCCGGACAAGCGCCAAGGAGCAATAGCCCTGCGTCTGACCGACTGACTGACGGCAGCGGTTAGCCAGAGCGTACAATCAAATGTTAAGGAGATGAGGTTCTCCCTGGGAGAGCCGGTTCTCAAGAGAACTTTGCCAACTCACGGAGCCGAAGGAAAGCCGGCCCCGAACTGGCATGGCCCGTTCAGGGTGGTCTCACAGACAACGAAATTAGCCTACAAGCTCGAGGACAGAGGGCAAGCTACTGCCGAGATCGCGAAATGCGTCCCGTCTGAAGAAATTCTATTTCTAAAGATGTAGCAAGTCCCAATCAATGAAAGTGCTTTTTGCCCTGTCATCAAATCTGTATCATCTCTCCTTGCATGACTCCGACAGCTCTGAGTCCACCGCCCTGGAAAAGGCCTCGAGTCCAAACTCGGTCGTTTCCTAAAGCTCCGGGTCCATCGCCCTGGAAAAGGCCTTGAGTCCAAACTCGGTCGTTTCCTAAAGCTCCGGGTCCACCAGTCCAAACTCGGTCGTTTCCTAAAGCTCCGGGTCCACCGCCCTGGAAAAGGCCTCGAGTCCAAACTCGGTCGTTTCCTAAAGCTCCGGGTCCACCGCCCTGGAAAAGGCCTCGAGTCCAAACTCGGTCGTTTCCTAAAGCTCCGGGTCCACCGCCCTGGAAAAGGCCTCGAGTCAAACTCGGTCGTTTCCTAAAGCTCCGGGTCCACCGCCCTGGAAAAGGCCTCGAGTCCAAACTCGGTCGTTTCCTAAAGCTCCGGGTCCATCGCCCTGGAAAAGGCCTCGAGTCCAAACTCGGTCGTTTCCTAAAGCTCCGGGTCCACCGCCCTGGAAAAGGCCTCGAGTCCAAACTCGGTCGTTTCCTAAAGCTCCGGGTCCATCGCCCCTGGAAAAGGCCTCGAGTCCAAACTCGGTCGTTTCCTAAAGCTCCGGGTCCACCGCCCTGGAAAAGGCCTCGAGTCCAAACTCGGTTGTTTCCTAAAGCTCCGGGTCCACCGCCCTGGAAAAGACCTCGAGTCCAAACTCGGTCGTTTCCTAAAGCTCCGGGTCCATCGCCCTGGAAAAGGCCTCGAGTCCAAACTCGGTCGTTTCCTAAAGCTCCGGGTCCATCGCCCTGGAAAAGGCCTCGAGACCAAACTCGGTCGTTTCCTAAAGCTCCGGGTCCACCGCCCTGGAAAAGGCCTCGAGTCCAGACTCGGTCGTTTCCTAAAGCTCAGGGTCCTGGACCCTGGAGAAGGCCTCGAGTTCGGACACTCGGCCGGGTTCCTAAAATCAGGGTTTTTTACACCCCTCAAAGGTCATTGCCGAGCTCACGCTTCCACAGCCAAGCCGAGACCACAGATGATGACTCCACTTCGGCACAAGGCAGCTCGTCCGGCCGAAGCCAGCCATTTTCGGCCAATGTCAGCTTTCGAAAGAAGAGCAGTGCGAGCATGGAAATACAAAAATGCAAATGTACACGGATTGGGCGAACACAAAACTCGTCCCTTCTTATTCATTGTAATTGCTTCACTACATGGACTACAGACATGAAACAAAATACACAGAAGGGCTCGTGGCCCTCCGAAGACCCAAGAGAAAGCAGGCTTTGAGACCACTCTTCACCGACACTGCCCGCCGACCGGAAACCTCCGGCGGAAAGGCTTGTTGCATCCTGCCCCGAGGTCTTGATATCCCACAAGAAGGAGGGTCTGCGGCAATGATTCAGAACCGCCCCCTATGACGAAGAGGCAGGACCCCCAGGCGCCCGGTGCCAGGAGCTCTGCAAACACGCTTTGGCTGGTCAGACCAAAGTTTGCAAACAAGAGCCCCCTAACTGGGGCGTTTCTAGTCCTACCCTCCGCCCAGAACCTTGCGGGATGACGACAAGGCCGCCGAACGCAGGGGGCGCCACCAACCCACAGCTGCAAAGATTCCCATGCAACCGCACCAGGGAAGGCTGGCCGTAGACCCGCGTTCAGAGAGCGCGTAGCCTACGAGGACCATCTTCAGAGAGCGCGCGGACTGCGACAGGCCTTCCCCCTCGGAGGAAGCCATCACCTGACACAGGAGTTCCACCTGGGTCAAGAGCCCATGGAGATCTATTAAGCATGGCGGCCAGGTTGTTTGAATATCCCGGTTCCCTCGTCCCTTCCATGGCAAGCCTGCCACTACTATTTATAGGAAGAGCGGGGGGCCCGATCTTCGAGGGAAATTATGAGGTGAGGTCTCTCACGTCTTGCGTGGCGTGCTAGACTTCCCCCATACTGACCAGCGGCTCCGATGATACCACGTGGAGCCATCCCCTCGTTCCCCTCAACGGTCACATCACCATGCCTACTGCTGTACAAGATCGCCCCAGATACGGAGTATCAGCGTGAATACCGGAAAGATCGCCCCAGATACGGAGTATCGTCGCAAGCACCCAAGAAGATAGCTCGGCACTCAATTCTAACGTCCCATCACAGAAAGCACCATGCCGAGCTCAAGCACAGAAGTACCGAGAGACAGAAGCAAAAGGACGAGTGGTCAAAGAAACTTTCAATTGCATTGAAATCCTTGTCGTTACATTATGCAGCAAATACAATTGAAGGAAATAACAAAAAGCATAAAGCAGAGAAGCGAATGTCTCGAGGTCATGCCCGGTCAGACCCACGGACTGCAGCGTCAGAAACTTCTGGAGGAGCAGAAGCCGGCGTCAGGAGTGGGTACGGCGGAGGCTCCCGGAAGGAAGGATGGTCCTCAGAAACCCCGGCCTCCTTCAGGCCGGGACGCCATCCTTTCACCCAGGCCTTATCCCTCACGACGAGGACCCTTTCCTTGTAGTGGGCGGTGACCTGCGCTCTGGAATCCTCGAAAGCAGCATTGCACTCCGACTCGAGCTTCGCCTCGGCTTCATCCGCCCTCTTGGATTCGGCCTGAAGCAGAGCCGCATAGTCGTCTCCCATCTTCGATATGGAAACCTCGAGTTCGGCCACTCTAGCTCTCTCCGCCTCGGCTTTCTCCCCTCGCCTGCTCGAGCTTCGCCGCGTATTCTCCCTCCACCCTGGCTAATTTCTGGGTGACCACGTCCAGAGACTCTTGCAAGCCGTTCTTCTCCACGGTCAGCTCGGCAGCATCCATACTGTATCTGCAGATCCTATCAGCAACAGCCATGGACTTCTGTGCCGCCTGTGAAAGAAACGGGGTATACGCGTTAGATCCAGAGATCGTAGATGCCGAACCGCCGGATTGGCGAAAAGAAATGCAGAAAGATTTACCGTGAAATTAGACTGCAGCATCGACAGGATCAGCTTCTGGTCGCGTGTACTTGTCCAGCTGCTCCATGTCCCGAGGTAGGGGCGCAGGCTCGCCCCAGGGCCTCGAGGACCTGAGGATCAATCCTGTGAAGAACGCGATCCTCCATCGTCATCGGCCTCCCCGGCCCAAGCCATAAAGCTCGGCTTCCCATAACGGCGGCCCCTGAGGCAACGAGGCAGCGACCGAGCTGGGACCTGCATCGGTCCTCGGCGTCTTCAGCGGCCGAGCCCCCTCCCGCTCAACTCGGCCGGAGGCGAACGTACTTCTGGACCAATGGGGCTAGGGGGTGCAGGAGCCTCCGCACCAGCTGCAGGGGAATTCATTCGAGCACTCGGGAGGAGGCTCGGGGGAATTCAGATTCACAGACCCATGGGGGGCTCGGGCATCCTCCACTCCGAGCGCCAGGGCCTCGAGGTCCTCGAAAGACAAGCGACTGGTGTGCCTCATCTCGGAAACTTGGCGAAGGAGATCGGGCAGCCCGACTCGACTCCCTTTCCGGGACCTGGAGAGGTCTCGACCCCGATGTGGAAGCTGGAGCTCCAGACGTGGCCCTGACGTCAGACGATGCCCGCGAAGGCTCCTCTGCAGCCTCCGGACTGGCCTGTTCCTGCCCGACTTCGGGACCTGCACCTTCCCCATGGATCGGCTCTACGGTGCCTCTCAGATACCCACGGTATCTCTGCTGATACCCTAGCAGTGACCAAGCCGCCCTGCCGTCATGACCGCTATACCTCTTTACTAGGCGGAGCCAGGCCTCGTTCCTCTTCCAGATGTAGCGGGCGGCCCGTTTTCTCTCCTTCAAAGCTGTAACAATCAGAAGCGTTAGCGCGGCAGAGCAAAAAGAAACAACATAAAAAACAGAGAGAAGGTATTTACTTGGAATGGTCCCGAAGTGGCGAGGGACTTGGTAGCCTCTGTCGGTATCGGCCACCCCGAACTCCCAGTTTCCCGAGACATACAGGAGATCGTCTCCGGCATACTTGCTTGAATCCTCCAAGTATCGGACAAAGCCGTCCCGGCCTGGCTTTGCCCGGAGATAGTAAGCATCTCCGGACTTGCATATATCATATACGTCCTCGATATCGGAGACGCCGAGGTCAATGCCCAAAACCTCATTTAACCTAGCTGTGCCCATCACAATCTTGAAAGCATTGGGTAGCAGCTGGCAAGGACAAAGGCGCCATTGACTGAGACATCTCCTGAGAAGGGGGTGAAGGGGAAATCTGACCCCACCTTCTATCACGGCTACTAGAGGAAACGGCATCCAACCCCCCGAGAAATCGCGAAGGTTGATGCCGTTGGGATCCTCTCCCCTAACTTGGACGTCAGCAGGGACCCCAAAGGCCGACTTAAAGCCCTCGATCGCCGCCTCGCCCTCTAACCAGTGGCTATAGATTCCCATTTCTACCCCAATCCAAAGACAGAAACCCACAGAAGAAGAAGCAGGGCAGAAGGAACTTACGGGAGCAAGACGATGACAATGAGCAGCAAAGAGACACGACCTCAGCAGCACACCACTTCTCAGGCGAGGTTCTCTGGCAGCAGCTTCTTCTCCTTTGATTCAGATGGCGACGGAGAAGAAGACGAACCTCGATTGCCCTATATATATCACCAAAATGCCCCCCTCCCTTTCCAGAGGACCTAGTTGGGCGCGCCAAAGGGGCATCTCCTAGAGCTCCGCGCGAATCATTTCAAACATTGATTGCGTCCCTGACAGAACGGCGCGCAAGATCTCGAGAAGACAGACGACTAACCAGAGGATGACACGCAGGGCCGTCAACCTGTCTCCAGCATTGAATAATGGACGCCAATTATTGCCTCGGTTATCCAAAGCGACCGCGAATCAGGGCCGAGAGGGACTCCCTCCACCAGGTAAGCGCCGTCACATAGCTCCCGACCTCACGGCACTGACGATTTCCGCAAGGTCAGAAGCTAGGGGGCAATTGTGCGGGGAGATTTCCAGAGCACAGGATTAAGCCAATCCCAGCCATCAGATGAGACTAAGCACCCTCACGTGCCAACCGCGTGCCACCCACGTGGCACCAGACTCACCTCGGCTGGCAAGGCAGAGCCCTCGGCCGAAGTCAGACAGCTCCGTGCCACTAGCACCGAGCTCCTCCACTCCCACGTGTCCATCTCGGCTGAGAACTCCACCTCGGCTGATGGAGCCGAGACGAAAGCCGAAGCAAGAAAAGACCTCCACTCGCACCCCTCGTCCCCCACGTCACCAGGCGCGTGGAGGGACAGGGGCACGAGCTAGCAAGACAGATGCGACATCCAGCCGTCCACAATCTTCACTAGATCACTGACAAGGCGGCATCCAGCGGCTGAAGCCACATCAGGGCAGGGCCCGAGGGCAGATCCGCTGATGCTCCTACCGCCAAAAGCACCCAACACGATCTGGCCCAACAAGACGCGCATTTAATGCATTGTGGGCTGATCCGACTGACATTAAATGCAGGGTGGGCTGGATTGGACCGCATTTATTACTTTGCGGGCTTATCATGACTCCCAGTCAAATCACGGGACACACACCAAGGTGTCCTCCAAAAATACAAGCCAAGCTTCTATAAATATAATCCCATACCACATGCAAGGTACGCACAATACAACTCATAGAGCTGTTACTCTGCCTCTCTTCTTCCTCTCCTTCCATTGTTCCAGTTCCTTCACTGACTTTGGCATCGGAGAGCCTTGCGCCGCCCAGGCCAGGGTCCTCTGACTGTGTGTTCTTCCCTTTCAGGCTTTCGGACGGTACCCAGTCATCACCATCATTGGATAAGTCCTCTAAGGCTCTCCAGTTATTGGGGGTCATTATTTTCTGCACCTACAGGCAGCTAGTTGGGCCCCGCATAAAAGTTCTCATATAATATGTGAGAACTAGTTCTCATTAAAATATTTTTCATTATATTATATCATAAAATATTAAAAAAAGATGAATGTAGGTTGCTCTCTATATCCAACAATGATAAAATGGATACGAAATACTAGAGAAGAATTGTAAATTGCGTATCTTAGCATTTTTACTCATGAGGACATGGTTTTAATTAAAAGTTAAATTAAATAATTGTCTACATCATGATATGGGTTGGCGTTTATAAAAAGATCTTGATGTTTGACCCATTGTTTAGAGCCCAAATCCTATCCAAAACTCTAATAAAATTAAACCACAAACCTAATGGAACATTGGACATGTAATTAGTATAGAAAAAACTTTTAAGCACTTCTATTCATAGTAACCTGAAATTTCTTATGTAGGAATTAAATAAGATTAAATTTAGTTCAAATCTTGAAGTAAAATGTTAAAAACTCAAAATCTGATAATAAATGAAACTAGCTATGGTGATTATGAATATAAATTTTGAGAGGATTCGGATTCTAAGCTTAAGAATGGGCAAGAAAAAGAAAGAATAAAAAGGAGAAATTTCACTGGATAATGCATATCTTATTGGTGATTTGATGAGTTGTCTTTTTTAATGAATAAAAAGACCAAAATCCCCCTTCTTGTTTTAAAAGTTTCCTTTCTCTATTAAGAGGAAAAACAGATTGTTAAGGGGAAAATATGAGAAAAGGAAAAAAATAGAAGAGGGGCAAAAAGATAAGATCGAGATGTATCTATCCATATCTTTCTCCTAATTTAAAGAAAAAAAAAAAACAAGTTGAAAGGGGGCACAGTTCTATGGAATCCGTCCTAGGGTGGACCCATGGATCCCAACGGTTAGATCGTGTTGATCTGTTATGAGATGGTCCATTTCTGATTAGAAGTTTCTTTTTCTTTTTCTTAAACTAAATCTTTATCTTGGGCCATTTTCGTTCAAACTTAGAGAGACAGCTGTTAGAGTCCCTCGTACGACTTCAAAGTCAATCTGAAATCTCTTGGGGGCAGAGGTCTAGTGTCCAATGGTTAGCACTTAGCAGAGGGCGACCCCAATGCCAAATTCTTCCATCGACAGTGGTGGAAATACGTTAATTTCAATTGATCAGATTAAACACGACTGTCATGATTACTTTCATAAGATGTTCACAAAAAGCACAGTTAGGACTCAGGATCTGTCTCTTCCATCCTTACTAGATAAGTGCGTTTTCTGTTGAAGACAATGAGTCCCTAATTGCCACTCCATCTGTTGAGGACATTATTCCGCTCAACGTCCACTCTCGCTCCTAAGCGGTCATAATTGTAGTCGAGCCCTCGCCCTCACCATAAAACTATTGTTGTGCCGTTTCCTATCACTAATTGGTTTTGGAATAAGTGGTACGCAGCAGGAGTTGCGGCGGGAACATCCACCCTTGCTCCTGAGCAGTTATAATTGTGGTCGAGCCATCGCCCTCACCATAAAACTAAGTTTGCTCTCATCAATTGGTTGTGGGATAAGTGGTACCTCAATGGGTTGAAGATCCTACAGAAATTCCACATTCTCGATTGGAAGAGAATGAGATCCTCGACCTGATGGATATGCTGCGGCCTTTTACCAGTCCTTTTGAAATGATAGAATCCATAGGAATATCATCAGATGGAGAGGCAAATCTCTATCAATTGCGGGCAGGAAAGTAGTTATCCAATCAGTCTTGTCTTCCATACCACAGTATTGGATGGGTCTGAGAAATCTAACCAAGGCCCATGTTGCTAAAATTGTTAAACTCCATGCAAACTTCCTTTGGAGTGGTTTAGGAGACCGTTGTAGGAATGTCACTCTCAAATGGGCAACTGTTTCCAAATTTACAGGTTTTCCGCTGCTAGGATATGCGGAAACCCCGAATTTACAGTGTTTCCGCTACATTTTTCAGCGGCAAAAAATGCATTTACAGTATTTCTGCCGTTTACATTAGCAATAAACCTGACTTTTCAAGTTTAACACGTTATTATTTATTTCTCCTTACTTTCATTCTTTTTCTATGGGTCGGATCCACATTAATGAATGAGCATCCGTAATTAACAAATAAAAATTAACAATTAGTCTATATAATTAGTGAGTGAGATGTGATGATAGGGGGGCGGGTGCAATCATGATAGGTCCTACAATATCATCTGAGTTTTTTAGATGGGGTCCTTATAATGTGAGCGATTAGGCTCGACCACGTATTTCTTCTAGCCTAAGATAAGGGGTTTGAAGTTCAACCTCCAAGTGTCTATAAATCCTGTAAAAAGAGAATGATTAATGTGAAATATCCAGCAACCATTTCAAATCTAGATCCTCTTAGAGGCTTTGTCCATCTACAGGCATGATCTGTAAAATTCAATCGGGTTCTGTGTGACGAACTGCATTCATGCGTAGCGCACTGGTGCCCATGAGAAAATTGTCCTCATTGAAAGAATGAGGCCATTTCTTCAAGAGTGATCACCAGCGTGGGGTCCAGACATGATAGGTGCTACGGTCACAAATCAATCATGTCTTTTCGAGATTGGGTCTTTATAACAACAGTTGAATAAATTTCAAGTTCTCATATGAAAGTGATGAGATTGAATTGTTTATATGGTCCCATGTGCTAAAAATTGATGCTGCTCACTCGATGATGTCCCTGGCAAAGACATTAAAATAAAAGAGGGAGAGAAACAGAGACTTATGAAAATGGTCTAATATCTACTTGAACACCACATGCTAAATAATCTATTGAGAAATTATCTAATATCTTAGCATAGGATTGGATTATGCATTGTTCCAGTCCTTAGCTCGTACGAAGGTGGATTAGTTAGGGTTTTAAGTCGGTCGCATTATAGTAAAATATTATATAAAACACGTATTGAAAGGAAAAAACCATATCTTTTTACCTTTGTCCAGCCCCAGCCCTTGGGTTTAGTTGGGTAAGGGCTTCCGTATTGTAAGTTTGCCGAGGGCTCCGAGGGCTTTGGCTCAATCTAAGCCGGCCCTATATGAGCATAGGGTAATGGCTTACCTCAGCCTGCCTATTTGGCAACCCTCTAATGCGCGCCCGTCAGATGGATCAGGTGCCATAACTATTATGGCTGAGAATGTAGGCCAATTTTGCTAGTTTAGTCCAGTTTGATGTGGCTTACGAATACCCCTAACTTGAACTAATCCAGCAACTTCGGCTTCTAAGGTAAAAATAAATTGAACTTTTATCTAATAGCAGTTTTCCACCAGGAATGCAAGTTAGGCAGGGAACTTCCAGTGAGGTAAAGATATATTGACGTTTTCAAATTGTAAAGACGCTAAAGGTAGGTGATTTAGCAGTGAATATAAAAATCCGTTTCATGAATCTCTTTAAAGTGAATCTTTTAAAGACTTATAATAAAAAAAATATAATATTGGTTTTCAAAGGATCGAAAAAAAGGAAATGCAAGCACCAAATATAATAAATTAAAGCCGAATGTTCTGGATTCAATTTTGACCAGATTCATTTCGGTTTTTACTTATATATTGATCCTTTATGAAAAGCTAAAAATATATGGATTGTGAGACTCGAACCTGATAATCGCATTTTTTTTTAATAATTAAATTAATCACGAGCCAACATAATTCTAAATATGTAATTATTTATAAGAAAATCCTGAAAGTAGTTAGATAGAGTGAGAACCGTAGCAACGCGGGTCGTACCAGTGCTAAGCATGGGTTGTTGTGCTAGTATACATTTATTGCAGTATTAATAGGGAAATGAAGTTGAGAGATTACAAATTTCCATAAGAAATCGGTTGGACCCCTCCTCTCCTCAACAAATATCTAATTTGCAGTGCATTGAAAGACTAACCATTTAAGTTAGCCAAAATTTTATTATTTTTTATTTTGAAAAAATAAAATTTAAACAAATGGCTGGACAAAAGACGGCCAAGGTTCTTGTAAACAAAAGACGGCCAAGGTTCTTGTAAATTATCTTAAAATAAAAGGCGGCATAGGTGTTTGGAAATTTTCAAAATCGTCTCTTATTTCATCTTTTAGAGCTTATTTAGTTGTCTATTAGGTATTGTTTGGATCGTCTTAAGTTTGGGTCTTAATGTCTTGTGTCTTAAGCGCTAAGACAAAAAAATAAATAAGGTTGTTTGGTGCGCTATAACAACATGTTTTAAGCGCTAAGACGACTTGTTATTTAAGAAAAATTTATCTTAATTGTAGGAGCTCGAAATCCAGCTCCTGGAATTAAGACCCCCAGCATCTTAAGTGGTAAGACAGTTCAATTTTTTTTAAATTCCCATAATAACCCTCACCAATATCAACGATTGCAGCACTCAAATAATTATAATCATAAAATAAAAAAATAATTATAAAACAAAATTTAATTAAACATATAATAAAAATTAATTTAATACAACACTTTATCATAATATAATATACATATAACATTTAAAAAAAATAAATGATTAAAAAAATAATAATAACACTTATTAATTAACAAATTAAATAATTAATATTATATCGATAAAAAATAAAATGAACATATAACCAAAAATAATATAATATTCAACGACTATTAATTGAAAAAAATCATAATATAATTTAATAAATATATATAAATAAATAAATAAATAATAATGTATTAGAACAATTACAACTATGTAAAATTAATAAATTAAAAAATATATATAAAAATATAAATGAAACAAAAATAAAAATACAATTAAAAAATATATAAACATTAAAAATAATAATAATCTATGATAATAAAATTAATCATTATGATAAAAACAATCATAACACAATTATAAATAATAAAATAAAAACAAAACAGAAAATAAACAAAAAAGTTAAATTAAAAAAAACAAACAAATAATATGGTAATAATTTAAATAATAACAATTAATATTAAAAATTAATAACATATTATTCGATGAAAACTAAATAATAATATAATAAAATAAAAACATATTAAAAAATCACAAATAAAAAAAATCAATACACATAATTATAAAAAACAATAAAAAACATAAAATTACATTAAGATAAAATAATAATCGTATAAAAAAATAAAAAATAAATATAATAAAATTAATTATAAAATATATAATTATATTTAAAATAATATGATAACAATATATAATAAAATATTAAATTAATATAAATAAATAAAAAAACATAAAAAATATATAATAATTATATATTATAACAAAAAGTATAGAGTGTACTGGTCATTGTCCGAGTTTAAAAAGAAACAAATTTGGAGTGTTACTGATGTTTTTTAGGCTTGAAACCATTTTTAGAAAATGACAGAAATTACCCATAACTTAAGACATGGATAAGATGCATTACCAAACATTCCTATTCAATTCAGATCTCAAAGCGTTCGGGGTGTTGCCAAACGATCTTAGTACAGAACAACTAATCAGATCTTAAACTCGCAGCTCTAATAAGATCTTAAATTCACAGATCTTTTTCAGACAGATAAGATGGTAAAAAAAAAATAAGATGATCCAAACAGGCCCTAAGTGTTACATAAACCTCTAATTGAATCTCTCGTATGATTATAAGTAGAGGTGTTTGCATTCTAAAATAAGTAAGAAAAGGGGACCATTTGACATAACACAATAAAAGTACCTGTCGAGTATAAGATCCGAGTTCTTTCTATATTGATCCAAATTGAATGCATGCCATTTTACTCCAACGTAGCAATACATATAGGTCAAGCCGACATAAAATCATCCCGAGTTTGACCGACACTATATTGGGCTTGGGTTGTGCTCTTAGGCCTAGCCCGCTTTGGGCCGGGCTTGGATAAGTAATTAGGGCCCGATTAATGATTGGGTTGGGTTTAGATTAAATGATAGAAAGCCCAAAGCCCAGGCCCGACCGGCTTGTGTAAAGATGCATGTAATTTAATTAAATTAGTGCTCTAACGCCCACAAAATTGATGAAAAAGCCCGATTCGGCCCGGCCCAATTGATTAAATGGGCGGGCTCAGGCCTAACTTTTATGGCATGTTTCGTATTTAGGCCGAGCCTAGGCCAGTGTTTCTAAAGCCGGGTCGGGCCTGGATATGCCCTAGCCCGGCCCACGAACACCCCTACATATGGGTCAAACCAACATAAAATGAACTTGAGCTTGGCCGATACTGTATTGAATTTGGGTTGTGCTCTTAGGGCCATTGGCTGAATCGTGGCCTAACTTTTTGAGTCTGACTAGCATATAGTATGAGTAAAAGTACATATAGTTTGTAAATTAGATGGACCTTTGTCTTAATTTTATTGCCATGGCAGCGTGTGGTTGTACACTTAGGCCAAATAACCAAATGGGTCATGCATGGTTCACAATCTTTCGCCTAGCTAGACCCAGACCATAAAAAAACCATCATGACTCTTAACGTGAAGGACCCAAAATTCTTAATGCTTTACATGTCAATAAGGTTACCTTCCTAAATCTAAGCCAGCTTCACCAAAAGAAGTATCCAAAGCCCAGCAACATCCTCTCAGTCCCTGACATGAGCGCAACATCTCCATTTCTGTTCTTGAAATACTCCTCTTAGGCATCACCTCAGTGAGTTATGTGATTATTTATTTACTTATTATTGCAAACCTTATGGTCACATTGGTGTGACATGAAGATTTGTTGATTTAGTGGAAAGGTCATAATGTCCTTTCGAACAAGACGTTTCTATAATTTTGTGCAATGCTTTACGGGGAAAGAACTGAATTAGATTTATTCGGTTCCGTGTAAAAGGAAAAGTCCACACAGCCTGGGAAATGTGCCCGGGCTGTGGCACGGACCCCAGGGGGACCGTGGGATGCGTGCAACGATCCCCCTGGGTCCGTGCCACAGCCTGGGCACAATTCCTAGGCCGTGTAGCATCCTTCCGTGTAAAATTGGATTTTCATCCACTTACTTGAGCTCAGGAAGTACCCACTGACATGTGAAAATTGTGATTTAAATCAGCGTGGGAGTGTGATATGTATGTGCAGGTTGGTCATGAAAAGGAGGCCTCGTGTGTCTAAAATGAAATCATGAGCGTTATAGGACCTCATGTTAATATAAAATGCAGTAAACTCAGGCAGCTTTTCCCACACTACGTCAAAACTGGCGAAAAACCACAGTCATAGCCTGTAGTTTTAAAAAAAAAACGACAGCTCTAGCTGTCGTTTTTTGTATTACACTTGTGTCTCACTTTGGAGTGTAGCTTTTGGAAAACGACAGTTCTCATGTGTGGTTTTTATTTAAAAAAGCGACAGCCCAGTACTGTGGACAATTTAGTTTCTAATACGACATTCATAGACTGTCGTTTTTTAAAGAACGTAGGGGTGCCTTTGAGATGAAAAACGACAGTCAATGGCTGTGGTTTTTTTTCTATTTTTTCCTAAAAAAAATAAAATATTTCAAATATTAAACCTATTAAGTATCAATAACAAGCCATTTAAACAACTCAAACAACCATATGTGTCAACATCTAAAACTCAAACATCCACACATTAGCCATCGAAACAATACCCGAATAACCATATAATTTCATTCATCAAACCACATGCATCCATATAATATCCAAGTATCAACTAAAACATCATAGAAATCCATCATCCAACATTAACTCAAACTTACACCACAAAAACATTACTTCAAAGTGAGAATAGAAAACTAATAAAGTATGGTCCTAATTATAGGCCAATCAAGTACATCTCCTATCATGATATCTCCTAACTTGCGTTCTCCGTCGAACAAGTCAACACTCCCATCAACAATCTCATCTAACACAATCCTGTAGAAACCTGCCTCCGGTGACTCCTCCCCCTTTAGTCTTCCATAAGCAATTATATTTTTCTTTGTCATGTGTTGCAACTTACACGAAGATGGGCCTCTTGCTTGTGTGGTTGTTTGGTCCAAGTGTGCATAAGCACTCTGAGAACTTTGGCTCCCCTACATACATCATTTGGAACACATTAATTTTTATGTTATCAATGCAGACATTTTATTACGTTTAAGAATGATTCCATTAATATCAATTGCTTTGTACCTGAGAGGAGTTTCCACGTTCGGTAGAAGGCCGCATTTGTGTATTAGGGATGCAAACATCTGTTCCATCTCACGCCTTAGATCCTTAGACTCCACTTCTAGTCGTTTTTCCAAATTATCCACTTGAGCTTGTAGGATAACTTGCGATTCATGTTCCTTTTGTAATGCTTTCTTGTAAGGATTTGAATACTTGATAGAGGTCTTTGAAACTCCATCGCCCATGCCTTTTATGCGTCCACGATTATCACGACCAAGAATCTGTGTGTAAAAAAAAAAAAAAATCAATGTCAATCCCTGTTTGTGATAGGATGTATTCGTCACTATATTTGATGGTTCATAAAATCAAGTAATACAAATATAATTAAACCACATACCAAGGCTACCGCGTCATGATCTAAATCTTTATTTGCAATTGAAGGGTTATCCTCATACAAGCTAGCAACTCTTTCCTGCAAAAATATTTCGTGTCAAGTTTTATCTTGAAATAAAGAGAGAAAAGGAAGAAGTTAAAAATATCAGGGATTAATAAGAACTTTCAAGTGCTTGCTGTAAACATTTCTCAGTAGTTAGTAATGAAAATCAATGATCTAATGGGTTTGACTACAATTGAAAAGGCTCAATAGAACATTTAAATCTTAGATGTACTATAAATGCATCATGAATTCAACCTTTTTCAATGGATAATCCACACTATCAAGTGCGGAGATACTTCTCTCCCAAATACACAACCTAGCCCATGATCATTAGCCTAAGAGGGCAAATACAATGACAAAAAACTTTTCTCTCAATCTATCCACCTACTCCAATTCAATATGGCAAGGATTCAAAACAACATAAAGAGGTATATATGGTCCCTTCTTGACTTCATTTTTCCTTTGACAGCCTGTACATGTTGGTTAAGTGCACAACAAATTGCATTTGTACATGTAAAAGGAAATTGAATCTTTTGCATATGACTGTGAGAGAATCCTACCACTCAAATTTATACTTGTTTGTGCTTGGAGTATTAGTTGGGATTTTAGGTGGGAGACAGAGCAATTGTCAACAAAAAGGTTTGTTGGGAGAGCACACAGTTCTCAACCCATACCATTATATAATAGGTGGCTGTGATGCCGGGGAAGAGTAAGAAAAAAAAATTCCAAGTCTCACCATGGGGATTTGAACTACTCCATTCCAACAGGCACATGCAAATTGAAAGAGCTTCTGAAATTTTTTGGCAAAATCCTTCCTACATAAAAAAACATTCCTATGTACAGATCACAAGACCTGACAGAAAACTCAATTATAACAAGACTATAAGCCTCTCAAAAGGAGTATCATCAAACAGAGTCGACCTTGGCCTTTCTACATCCACATTCAATCATCAGCATGAAATAAAGTTTAGACCTAAAAAATAAAAACTGGACAGGACCTGATTTGTCTCATGTAAATCTCAACCACCAAAACATGTGAGTGTGGGCCCACACATGGCCTAAAACAGATAATAACTCCTGTTATGGAAATAGAATAGAGCAGAGATAACAATTGATAGGCATTTTTGTAAATTCACTTTTTGATCAAACATGGCCTAAGTGATTAGAATTTCCTGAGATTTCCACTGATCAGGAAACCCACACCAATTTCCTAAAATTTTAAGGTTGTTTGGGTGAGGAGAAGTTGGTGGAGAAAACATGCAGAGATTTTTCCCCACATCCAAACAACCCATCAAGGAAAAAAAAAAAAGGCAGAGAAAAGATGTATTCCTTGATAATGTAGCGCCATCCATCTTCATTTCTTGCTAACCCATTCCACTGAAGGGCCCACAAAAGTCTTGATTATGACCAACACTCCCATGTTTAAAAAAAAAATCATGATAAGAAACATTGTGAAGATGGATAAATGCCCACACGTCCCACCTAATGTCCCATACGAGAAACTTTTAGATAAAACACTAAGGAACTCTGTCCCTTTTTGGGTCCGTTGTGCCACTTCATGCCAAGAAGCATCCATATGTTTACCACAGAAAAATTTGGAAAAGTAACAGATAGCAATGGATTTTTCAAGCCATAAGAATAGAAGGGCATCAAGTAAGAAGGCCTGCTAAAATCTCAGTTACATGAAAAAAACACAGAAATTGGAGAACCCAAACACAGTGGTGAAACAGAGGACTAATATTGGTTGAAGATCTACACAGTTTAATTTCTTGCAGCTCTGGTAAGTAAAGTAAAGTATAGTAAAGTAAAGTGTTTTTGAGATGGAAAGGAGAGGAATCATATGAGATGTCCCCCATGTACAAGCTCTAGCAAAGGGTGTAGCATTGATTTTAAATCAGGAATCATATAATACTTTTCTATCCATTGTATGTTACTTTCTTCTCCACTATATGCATGATAAAACAATCAAGTATCAAACAGCTCATACTTTTGTTATCTGCTAGATCATTTGGCAATGGTGTCTGTGAATTGATTGCAAACACATCTTTTTCTATTTTTTAATACCCCATCTAAGGGCGCTAGGGTCCAAGAGAGCCCACAAATATGAATAGAGCAAGCCCACATCATAAAAAGGAGACAGGAGAAGCCCATATACTATGTGAAGAGCGGCGGCAGACCCAAAGATAGATCCATGCATGGTTATTCTGGTGAGATGCATTGTTGGTTGGGTATTATTTACTAAATGGAAATGAGGCATTTTAATTAAGTTTTGAGTTAGGGTTGTGTGTTGGAAATTGGAATTATTAGGTAAGTTTTGAGTAAGATGCTTTGCCCCTAAAGATGACATTATTAGGTAAGAAATGGGAATAATCGACCGCAAGGGAGTGTGGGCGTTTTTCATGAGTATCTATTTCTTGTAAAGTGTAGAGTAGTGGAAAGGAGGAGAATACGAAGGTTGGCTCGATTTGATTTATGCCCTGAATTGTAGTATACTTACCTAAATAACCCAATAATAGCTGGCAATTATAGTAGGAGTACCAGTACCAGTAAAGTAGGTTGTCTTTTTTGACCGTGGATTCCATCTTTTCTAGATGAAAACTGTTGGTTCCCAATTCCCATCAGTCAACATCCATGATCCACCCTTAATAAGTGAGGTGCCAATTTATCAATCTGATCCTAGTGGCATTTCATCATTCATATTTCAGTAGATGTAAATGGAAATTCATCTCACATGGATGTTATCAATCAATAGTCAAATTACAGTATAAACGACCTGGCTACAGATGGAAGGGAAAACAAAATACAATTCGACAACATATGGTGAAAGAGATCACCTTCAATCTTTGAATGCTTAGATCTTCTAGAAATATGGTTTTAATCTTTATAAATAATGCAAAATGACTTTAAAAGTCTCCAACATCTACTCATAACAAGAATAACCATTTAAAAAAAAATGCTTGAAAGAGATAATGGGTTCAACCATTGGAAGCTCATTTAAAGACAAATAATGATTGAAGCATCATGAGAAATATTTTTTCTACTAATAGTTGTAACTTGTAAGTGTTCAAATCATGTTAAAGATGCATTGTAGATTTGTAGTGATAATTTTAGTATTATAAACAACCCTATCATATTAACACATACAACTACCCTCACAAGTAAAATCTGTGCATAAGAGCGTTATACCCTACAACACAATTACATAAAGATACCTCCCAAGGTGAAGACACCTCCCAAGGGAATTCACAAGTCACAAGGAGTAGACTGTGTTTTGGAAAACCTGTTACAAGGGTCCACTGCTCCCTTTTTTTTTAGGTAGCTTTCATTAAAGGGATCTGAATACAGTAAAAGAGAAATACTTTAACAGGTTAGAGAAGCACTAAATTGCAGGAAACACTGAAAACCCAAGGCACAAGCCAAAAACACATGAAGGACGGGCCTAAAAGTCAAGAGATGAAACAATGTCTATTAACTTCCATCCATCTATCATTGAATTTAAAAATGTAGAAATAAAAAAGACTACAAACACAGTGAAAAAAAATATATATATTACTTAATAACTCATCATAAGGTTTTGCATTTAGAAGAAAAATCTACTTCTCACCCTGTATTCGCATCTAGCAGAACTATTCTTTGGAGTATTGCGTAGCAAGCCATGTTTGAGTCGAGTGATCTCAACTCCTGGATTTTGTTGCCTCTGAAAAGAAGGGAGCAAACATCCTCATAACAAAATTAGTTAAATGGGAAAAATTAAAACATAAAAGCACAGTGCTTACCAGTTTTCTGCCACTCTAGCTGGGCCCATTCTACCTGAGGTATGTTGGCTTTTCAATGCTTTTCTTGCTTGTTTCCCATGATTCCTCTTAGCTATTGTCGCTTCCATCGAACACATGTTAACGAACTTCTCCCCAGTCTTCTTCTTAACTGTTTTTGGGTGGGTTATTTTTCTCCTCAACATCTGTTTGATATTTATCGTAAAAATCCCTGCGTAGCTTCGACTTCCAATTCCTCCAATGTGCATTGACTTTTTAGCACATATGCTTTGTTCTCAATTGGGACTTCAAACATACTCTGTTTAATTAATAGATTAGTCATATGTTGAAAAATAATAATAATAAAGGACTATATAAATGGGTACTCACACTGACAATCTCCCACACATGCTCCTTCACTAAAATTGGCACTTGTGACCAGTTATCAATACAAGGTGATATGTTGGACTTGGCAACCTCCCTATGGCCGAAGATAGCTTAGCTGCATTAGGAACCAATGGCTTGGCCACAGAGGGTAAATGTAACACGGGAGATGACTCGCTACAACATGTCATTTTAAGTTAGTAATATTACAAAAATTAGTGAATGTTGAAAAAATTAATGTCGCAATACATACTCTCATGGGAAGAACATCCCTGTAAATTAGATGTGGACTTGCCCACCGTTGATCTGTCATGCGACATAGTGCCTGTAACCACAAGAGCTGCATTAGAAAATTCGTGACAATATTACAAATATCGACATGTGAAATGAAGCTGGATTTGATTCCTAGGCAGTAAAAGAAAACATGCAAATGTTGCTAATAGAAATTTATATGCTAGCACGAATGTTAGTATTAAAAAGCTTGTCGTACATGAATTTAAAACTTAGATCTCCTCGTCATCAACTATAGCATCTTGCAATGTTGCGCTTAAGCTACTTCCATTAGTTCTAGCCTCGAAGACTAAGGGATCTTCAAAAGAATCAACGTCCTGATTCAATTTCTTTGGAACATCCAAGACAACATGCCAATCATCTGCTGGCCTACTATGATCTTTACAGTAGAACACTTGAGTGCCTTGAGAAGCTAAATAAAAGGCTCATCACCTTCCTTTGAATTTCTTTGCAACCTTCTCAAGTTGACATATATCAAGTTAGTTGCTGGATCAACATAGCATCCATGTTTGTCTTCTATACGCACCCAATCACAATAGAATACCACTTGTTTAAAGTCATGGTAATCTAGTTCTAGAATTTGTTTGATAACTCCATAGTAAGCGGCTTCTTCATGCACAAGGTTGGTGTCCCCGACGCTTGACCTGAAAGAGGTTAAAGCCTTCATTGAGACACCACTATTCTGTGTCGTTTTATTCATTTCTGCGTCCAAAGTATGAAATACATATCCATTTATTGCATATGCATTATATGAAATGGCTTCAAATGAAGGTCCATCAGCAAGCCTTTTCATAACACTGTTAACTCCATTTCTTAATTCTTGTCTAAGCCAAGGAATGTAGTCAATTGCTTTTTCTGTTCGCATAGCGCCTCTCGATTATGAACAATGGGCCTTAGGCTTTGAATGTATTCATCATATTTCCTGATTAGATTTAACCACAAGAGTTAGATTGTCGGTCTCAAATTATGCAATGTTTTTCATAACGTACATGTTAAGATCTTGTAATTTTACTTACCTCTCCCACTCCGCATTCTCAGCATAATGTTTCAACACCCATTTACGAGCTTGCTGGTATTGTACAAAAGTAAGATTGTAGACCTTCCCATTTTTATCAATAGGGTATGCACATTCACCATCCTCATCCATCCATTTCCCATGTCCTTGCTTATGACTTCTTTCTTTACTATTCTGGCATATAATTCATGGCATACAGCATGGATTCCTCCATTAAGTAACACTCTGTAATGCAACCCTCTGGATATGTTTGATTCACCACATAACGTTTATATGTCTTCATCTTCCTGATACAAGTTAGCTAAATTAGATACCAATGCTAATTTGTAATAAATTAGTTAATTAGGAAAGAACTCAAATTAACAAAGATATTATAATTACCGCTCAAAAGGATACATCCATCGATATCTAACAGGTCCGCAAAACATCGCCTCCTCTACCAAGTGCATGACTAGGTGTATCATTGAAACAAAAAAATGATGGAGGGAAGTATTTCTCCAACACACAAAGCGCTACCACAATACGTTCTTGCATCTTTAAGAGTTCTCGACGGTTGATAACCTTTGAGCATAGGACATTAAAGAATATTGCTAAGTCTCGAATGGCAGAACGTAATGGCTTATGTGACTCAAAAGCATGCATAAGCAACACGGGTAATAACTGTTGCAAAAGAATGTGATAATCATGCGACTTAAGATTTTTTTAGCTCCTTCTCCTCCAAGCTAACATTGTGTCTCCAACATGCACTATATCCGATAGGAACCTTTAAATGATATAATGTTTTACATATCAAATCTTTCTCCAATTGGGATAGAGTGAAAGGAGCATCTGGAAGTATCCTCTTGCCATTTTTTTCAATTGGCCACAATTTTTTTTTAATCCCCAGCTCTTGCAAGTCTTCTCGGGCTTTAAGATTATCCTTAGACTTGCCCTTTGTGTTCATGATGGTTGCAAATAGGTTTTCTGCCACATTCTTTTCCACGTGCATTACATCCAAATATGGCGAATAAATAAATCCTGCAAAATTAAAAAAATTATGCTAAATATGTTAGTTTACTAAAGCACATTAGTTTAATAGAAAGAATTTGTTAGAGCGCACCTTCCAATAAGGCAAGTCAAACAAAATAGATCTCTTTGACCATGGAGTGTTCTCATTAAATTCTGGACGTTTTCTCTTTCCTCTTATTACCTGATGCTTTCCGAATTTAGTATGTATAGTTTTCATTTTTCTTAACAATTCTGAACCATTCATACGCTTAGGATTCTTCTCATGTTCTTCACTCCATCAATTGGGATTTTTGGCTCCTAAAAGGATGTCCCATATCTTGTAGCCACTTTCTATGCCCCATGTAACAAAACTTATTCCCATTATTCAGCCACAATGATTTTGTTCCTTCACTACACACAGGGCATGCATACTTCCCCTGCAGTCTTACAACCCGACAGTGACCATATGCTGGAAATCATGTATAGCCCATAACAGAATTGCTTTCATTGAGAATCTATTTTTATTGGACGAGTCATATGTTGTGGCTCCTGTGGACCACAAATCATTCAACTCATCCACCAATGGTTGCAAGTAGACATCAATGTCATGTCCGGGCCATACTGCCCGGGAATCAATAATGTAACATAGTGAATTCCTTCCGCATGCATAAAGATGGGGGAAGATTGTATGGAACAACCATCATAGGCCAACAACCTATAGGAGTTATTCTTATTTCCCAAATGGATTAAATCCATCCGTCGCAAGTCCAAGACGAACATTACGTGTCTCGCGTGCAAAAAGTCGGGCCATTTACGGTCAACTTGTTTCCAAGATGAAGAATCCACTGTGATGCGCATGACCGATTCATCTGCTATTAAGCTTGCATTCGCATGCCATCTCATGCTCTCCGCAATCCAGGGTACACTATACAGTCTTTGCAATCTTGGTGTTAATGGAAAGTATCTTAGTTTTTTCCAAGGCAGAGGTCTTTTTCTTGGTTTATCTGAACTCTCTGGTTGCCATCTGCTTCACCACATGTAGGACAACTGTCCTTATTTTCATGCTCTCTCCAATAAAGTATGCAATCATTACGGCATGCATGGATAATCTTATAATCCATACGCAAAGACTTGATCATTTTCTTTGCAATGTAGGTGGTATCCGGCAAAGTGTTTTCAAGTGGCAAAACATTTTTCATCAATTTCAGCAACGCATTGAAACTCTGATTAGACCATTGAAATGTAGCCTTCAAGCTTAACAAATCCACTGTCACAGACAACTTTGTATGTTCAATTTGACATGAAGGATACAATGGTTTTATCGCATCCTCCATCAACTTCTTGTACCGAATATCGTCCGTTGAATAATCTTGAGATTCAAACAAATTCTTCATTAGGAGCTTCATGAGAGGATGGAGATGTATTACATCCCATATGAGCTTGAGATTCAATCTCGTCATGAAAATGTTCAAATACATCATTGACCATATCAACCATTCTTGGAATGTATCACTCAATCTTTCCATGCTACCGCCCGCTACGTTTATGCAACTTTTTGGATGGATTTCTCCATGATGAATCCATGTTGTGTAACTTGTATCTATACCATGACAAATTAAATGCTCATAAATAGCTCCTAATGTTTTTCTTCCCTCCTTTCAGATTACGGCATTTGACACAAGGGCAACAATACCAATCATCACCCCCTAATTTCTCTTTATTAGCTTCTATGAATGCAAAAAAACGACTTAACCCCTTCTATGTATTCAATCGAATGCCTTGGTGCCATCATCCACGCCTTGCTTGAGACATTTTCTGAAATATAAAATCTCTAGAGTATGAAGATGTGAGAAATGAATACTCATCCAGCACTCTAATAATTCAAAATTTAAAAAAGTACAGGCCCAATCTATTACAACATACATAAGGAAAATTAGTTTAGTTTAAGTTTCCTTTTTTTTTCTCAAGTGGAAAAGTATCACACCAACACATGTAAAGGGTTCTGTTCTACCACATAATATGAAACTGTAGAAAATAAAGCTTTAAATGCAACCTTTTTGCAAAAAATATCAAATCAAGAGTTGTAAATGTTATTTTTAAGGTTTGTAAGAGATTGAATTGCTTGAAAGGGATAGTACTAGGAGGAGCATCAAAAACATACACAACATGACATAATTTGGACAGTTCGGGTTCAAGAAGGTACATATTATGCTGTGATTAGAAAGTTTTGGCTCCATGCATGCACCATACCGCCTCGTCTCGTGAAGCATATTTCATATGAAGATATTATATATTCCAACAAAGGTTCGAGGGTTTTCCTTACCAAAAAATAATCAAGGCTTTTGTACAACTTGGGCTAATAAGCCTGAACTTTCACCCAGTATTACCTAACCCGTGACAGGTTTGATACGAATCCAATCAGACTGAGTTTAATATTCGAGTATTTTAAAAACTACACCCAAACCCAGCCCAACTCAACTTGACCCTTGACAGGTTTGTTGCAAATCTGATAAGTTTTATACTCAATTGTTTTGTTTTAAACTATTATAATAAGAAAATCAATTATATAAACACTAACTTATGCTATAGGGTTTTAAATCAGTAACTACTTCAATCTTAAAATACACTCTGCCTATTAAAGTAATTTAAAAGGCATCAAATTCAGCAAAACACTAGATTACTAGTAAAGTTGAATTCATCGTTAGAAAATCGGAAGCTAAATAGAGATAGGAAATCACTCCTAATGATGTAAAGACCCTTACCTATTACCAACAAGTTGGTAGGTCCAATCAGCAACACACATTCTCAACTATAGTTATAAAAAAGTAAAAGAAAGTGAATACCTGAGATGTTTTTCCAAGCAGAGAGGAGACAAAGGGTTGCAAAGACAAAAGGAAAAATAGAAGATTGCAAACCTGAAGAGGAGAAAAATAAAAATAAAAAAATAGCCATTATTCATGTAACTAAAGACACTATTGGCAAGCAAATCATCATCATAGCTAATAAAAAAAAAGGAATGAATGGACTTGGCAGAGCAAAAAAAAAAGGGGAATGAATGGACTTGGCAGAGCAAAAAAAAAAAAAAAAGATACTCCAGATCATGAAAAAATCTTTAACTTGAAAGAAAAATCTGCAATTTCGATTCAGAGAGCACATGGATTGAAACTTAAAGCAAGTAGATGAGTCCCTCTTCACTCTTGAGCCTTTGGCATAAAATGCAGGTACCACGTTGTTGAAGTGGATCCTTGATACATTGAACCACCTCCGACGCGTCAGAAAAACTTGAATCCTTGAAAATCCTTTAGCCACAATATAATTTAGTGAGAGTTGAAGACAAAAGCTCTACCATCCATTCCTTCCATCTGGCCTTTTTAAAAGCCGCATCAGTAAAAACTAGAATACTTTTATCTGAGGAAAGGTCTATAATGGGCTCTCCATTCTGGGAGAAGAGAATACCACATCTGGTTGGAGCCATAATATCTCACCGTGCTAACATGCAATTAGCTTCCCTCAAGATTGTTCTGGGTTAATAAAGGCCATTTTATAATAGTAGGCACCAATATATATACCATCTTACCAAGTGGTTGGATTGGGTGGACTTCTTCATCTGAAGTATTAAACTTAGCAGAGATCAGTTAAGTCTACTGCCATATACTGTGTGTCTGATAATAAAATTCTCTAGGTGAGATTTGGGTCAGGGTGGGAATTTCCACATCATGGTCCAAATCAAATGTTTTTCATTCCTTTTTCTTATTAGTATTTGGGAACTCAAGATTGAATTTATTACAAGAATCTCTGGAAATTTAAATCTTCCAACACAAAATTTCTTAAGTTCTTGCTGTGAAAAAGACCTATAGGATTTGAAAATTTTAATGGTAGAATTCCTCACAAAAATCTTAGGGCTTTTCAAATTCTCCAGATTAGAACTCCTGAAACTCTTGCTACGAAACAAACCCATAGACTGATGAATGTGAAATAAAAGATAAGTAGGTGATAACAGTTTGAAATGGGTAAGGTTAAGCTGTCACAAAGCCTTTGTAAGTCTAGCCTACTTAATTATGGGCCAAATATTTAGGCTTTCATCCAGTCCACAAGTTATGGAGTTGGGTCTAAACCAAGTCATTGTGAGAGAATGCCTGTTTGTGTTGACATGTCAGTCTTGGTCCAGGCCCAAGTCACTGATTTGAATTGTTTGGGCAGGCCCAGACCTGACATCTTGCACCATGGGTCATGTGGGTAGTCCTTGTTAACAGGTCCTAAGACGGTTGAGCCCTAGTCCAATAGAGATATTCAGGTATTGACCCAATCAGATTAGTCGATTAGATCCGATAGGTTCAGAAACTGCGAATTCAGCGAAACTGAACATGTCCAATTGTCCATCCAGCCCAATAATGGGAGTACATGAATTTTCAGGTTGGACCCTTCAGATAAAATTGTTGCTCATTGATATTGATATCCTTGCCACCCTAGGTCAGCAGAGAATGTTGAAATTCTGCAATTTGGACAGGTTGGATAAGGTATTTACCCACCAAGCTCGACCCAAAATTGCTTGTAGAGAAAACTTGAACCAAATCGAAACGGGAGCCAATGTGCTGACCAGCCCAAACCAGAGTTGTAGGTCGTGGCCCAGGTGCAGTATAGAGTTGGACTAACATGGTAGCTTGAGCTCCCAAATTTCTTTATGGAACTTTAAATATATATATATATATAATGTACAGCTAGCATTAACCTATATCTACACACACATGGAAGTAGGATTTGGTGAAGGTCGGGCTAAATTTAAAGCTTTTCTAAGTCACAAATGCCGTGCTCCTTACCAAACTCGAGTTAGACTCTTAATGAATTTATGATTTGTGATTCCAAACTCACTCAGCCCGTCACAGTTATAGGCTGGGTTGGATTTGAAATCATTATTTTTTTTTCATTTTAAAATCAAGGTAGGAAAGCTTAGCGAGCTGATTCTTGACATTGCCGACTCAACTCATTTTGATGAAAAACGAGTCAAATATAGCGGAAACTCGGCAATTCACCTCATTTAAGAAATTATATGCAGTCTGAACCATTTGATAGATACATTTGATTTTAAACCATTGATATTTAATTTTAGTTATTAATGCTTGAGTTTGGAGTTAGGCAATTTAAAATGATTGATTGAAATATAATTTAAGATATGTTTGATATTTTACATTCGATGCTTGGTTAAAAATCATATAATATGCAAGATTTTTTTCTTATTATAGTACCTTGTCTTGCATATATAAATTTGATAATTGATTTTTATTAGTATAATACATGTAAATCTAATTTCAAAAGTATTTGATCTATTAGATAGTTTTAAAGTATTTTTAAAATAAAAACACAAATCTCCTTAGTCATCGATAATTAGAGTTGCCTGAGTCAAGTCTGTGGTGACTGAATGGTAGGTGGGTTTTAGGTCTGCAAACAGGTTGGCAAATGTTGTCGGGTTGAGAGGGTTGAGAAAGATTGGTTTAGGACTATCTAGCTGAAGATGGACGGGGTGACATAATGAGGATCGGTTCGGACCATATTGATGAAAAGGTTGGAAGAGAAGAGGGAACATGGGAGGCCTGTGAATGAACTCTATGGATGACCTGAACATGGTCAATGTTGGTTGTAGGGAAGGGGGGACCGTTGGGGGGGGGGAGGGGGGCTGAAGGTTGGTTGGGCAGGGAGGGGAAATGGTGAGGTGGCGGGGCTGAAGGTTGGCTAGGAAAAGGGGGGAAATGGTGAGGTAACAGGGCTGAAGGTTGGCTGGGAAGAGGGGGGAGATGGTGTGGTTGCTGTGGTTGCAGAGGAGGAGGGGGAGGTGGTGGCTGGCTGCTGAATCTGGCCGGAGAAGGGGGTTGTGTTTGAAACAAAACTTCTTATTCAGTTTTCAAAGTTTTGCAACAATGTTATGTAGACCGAAAGAGGCACACCCAATGTGCTGAAGGCATGTTCTGAGACAGGAGTGGAAAGGGTCATTGTTGTCTCATCTATTGCAGCTGTTGTGATGAACCCAAACTGGCCACCAAATAGACCCATGGATGAGGATTGTTGGACCAACATCGATTATTGCAGGAAAAGTCAGTGACAGTCTAAAATCTATGATTTACTATTTGGTCGCCCAAACACTACAACCGATCAAAAAGAACCTCAAATCCACATGAGTTTTCATCAATGTCTAGGAATCTCCTACATCAAGAATCAATATTCTTCAAAGGGAAAAGAGAGAAGGAGAAGAATAAGACTTACACGGAACCTCAATAGAATGGCATTAGCTGCTCTGGTGTTCTCTCCTGCACAGAAAGAGGAAAGGAAGCAACAGAACACAGGAACAGAACCAAACACCCCCAACAACCAAAAACAGAGAACAGCTCAAAAAGAGGGCTCAGCAGGACACCACCAAGCATAGAAGCACAACAGAACACAGCAGCAACACCTGCAAACCAGTGAGAGAACTCCAACCAACGGAACACAAAGCACAAAGAAAGGAGGAAAAAATCAAGAAAGATCAGACAACAGCACTTCAAAACCTAAAAATTTAACCAACATTGAAAAAAAAACAATGAATCAAACCAAATCAAAGACTGCATTTGAAGGAATCGAACCCACCTGATTGATTACCCAACACAGCCGCCCAACAACAACAGTACACCAGCCGCCGGCCGAGGGTCGAAGTCGGAGACGAGCATAGAGGGGAGACGAGCACAGAGGGGAGACGAGCAGATGAGAGACGAGCAGATGAGGTTTCCAAAAAGAGATCTGCGTTATGTCAAGAGAGCACAGGGCGGGAAAGAAAGGGGGATAGAGCGGGGCGGGAGGGAATAGTGCGGGAATAATTTTAGGGGATCCTCTTTTAGACGAAAACAACGACTAGGAGGGGCTGTGGTTTATAAAAATACCTGTCTCAAAAAATACCACTGACCAAATCAGTGGTTTTTCCTACCTTGTTAGTGTCGTTAATGGCCAGTTTTGACGTAGTGCCAAGGAACCAGTTTCTCATTTGTTCTCTTTTCTCCTTTCCTCATAAATCTTAGAGCTGTAAATTGTTAGATATTCATATTCCACTCAATCAATTTATAGGCTCCAAGCCCAGATTTTCTCAGCCTGTTGGTTTATAATTCTCATATGCCTTCCAAGATGGTGACCAGCTTCACATGTTGGTGCACTTTAATGGTCACCTTTTAACGGATTGAATGGCTGGGGAAGTGGTATGCATGTCCCTTCCCCGAGCTAGTCATTTCTTGTCACGTCCCGGTCCCGAGATTTGATTAGCTCGGACAAACCCCGAGTCGCGAATACATACTTACTCCCGTAAATTCCAAATTAATAAAAGCTAAAACGAAACTCACAAGGGATCACAACATAACCTGTCAACTGTATAAATTTACGGAATACATACATTGACGAAAACATAATATATAAGTTCAGTTCTATATTCAAGGAAGTCAACCACCGTATACTTAATACAATACGGGGACTTCAATTACACCAAAATGATTCACAAAATCTAATTCTAACTTATTCCCAAAAGGGATTCCATTCGCCCTCCGGAATTAAATCTACTCAATTAAACCTCCGAGAGGTATCGGGCGGGTATTCTCCGCTGGAGGAGCGGCCTCGGCAGGACCGGCACCGGCATCTGTGCCTGTGACATTCATCAATAGTACCATGAACACGACGGTTCAACAAATACATAAATGTGTATGATAGTTCTATCTATCAAATAACCAATGTAAACAATTCGATATATATAACATTTAATTAATTTCCTTACCATTCATAATAACAGACCCAGTAATATCATTAAGTTGATATCTACTAAGGCACTCTTTATTCAATGATTGTTCACGTTCAATTACATGACTTTGGTAATACCAAATGGTGTAGAATAGGTCAGTGTCTTGATCAGAGATCACTAACTTTCACGAGGTTCCAGAACACCTTTCACATCTGCTGCAGCAGGAATGATTCATTATTCAATTCAATATATTGTTACCATTCGTAACTTTTCATTTCATATTGGTTATTCATTTCATGTACGGTGTATTTTGTCAGTGCAGCTTGTTCAATGAGTTAAAGACTATAATGAGAATTGGTTAGATTTCTAAGCCAAACAAATGAGTAAAACATTCGTTTTCCAATACACAAACTATTTTTGATGAATATCATTTTAATCATGTATTCGGAAACTGAGTTTACACCTATGAAGGCTTAGACATAAACAAAACTCGGCATGTATACAATAGGCTTCAAAACAAACAATCTGGACCTCAATTCTACATTTCTGTGCAGTTTCTGTGAGTTGGTCGGTCAGCTTTTCGGTTGACCGAAATACGATTCGGCTGACCGAAATAAGTTCGGTCAGAATTCCAAAGACTTGATTTTTTGGGTAATCTGATCAGGGAAGTTCGGCCAGCTTTTCGGCTAACCGAAATCAGTTCGGTCAGAATTCCAGAGACATGATTTTCTGGGTAATCTGATCATGGAAGTTCGGCCAGTTTTTCGGCTAACTGAATTCAGTTCAGTCAGAATCCAGAGACTTGATTTTCTGGATAATCTGATCAGGAAAGTTTGGCCAGCTTTCATGATGTGGTTGCAATTTTCTATAGGCCTAATTAAGACTAATGATTTGGATTTGATGCCAACTTAGGTTCAGGAGACCACACTGCCAACCTTGAGTTGAGTACAGTCAAAGTGAGTCTTTTATTAACAACTACGTGCAATGCACGCATCCATCCGTGGCTTAACCAGAACCCTGTGAGGCAATGTTGTTACTAGAAGTCCTGGCATCCAAACAAAAAATGATTATGTGATGGAGGTTCACAAACCATAATAGAGCCTATTTATTAAAAATCTATGCCACTCCAAATAAACTCCCATCCCGCGTAGAGGTTATCCCTAGCTAGGTGTCATGGAGGGGCAATTAATTGGATGTGAAAATTGTGATTTAAATCAGCGTGGGAGTGTGATATGTATGTGCGGGTTGGTCATGAAAGGAAGCCTCGTGTGTCTAAAATGAAATCATGAGTCTTATAGGAACTCATGAAAATATAAAAAGCAGTAAACTCAGGCAGTTTTTCCCAAGGAACCAGTTTCTCATTTGTTCTCTTTCCCTTCTTCCTTGCAAATCTTAGAGCTGTAAATTGCTAGATATTCATATTCCACTCTATCAATTTACAGGCCCCAAGCCAAGATTTTCTCAGCCTGTTGGTTTATAATTCTCATATGCCTTCCAAGATGGTGACCAGCTTCACATGTTGGTGCACTTTAATGGTCACCTTTTAACGGGTTGAATGGCTGGAGAAGTGGTATGCATGTCCCTTCCCCGAGCTAGTCATTTCTTGTCACGTCCCGGTCCCGAGATTTGACTAGCTCGGACAAACCCCGAGTCGCGAATACATACTTACTCCCGTAAATTCCGAATTAATAAATGCTAAAATGAAACTCACAAGGGATCACAACATAACCTATCAACTGTATAAAATCGCGAAAAATATACATTGACGAAAACAATATATAAGTTCAGTTCTATGTTCAAGGAAGTCAACCACCGTATACTTAATACAATACGGGGACTTCAATTACACCAAAATGATTCACAAAATCTAATTCGAACTTATTCCAAAAAAGGATTCCATTCGCGCTCCGGGATTAAATCCACTCGATTAAAGCTCCGGGCAGTATCGGGCGCGCATTCTCAGCTGGAGGCGCGGCTTCGGTAGAACCTGCACGGGCATCTGTGCCTGTGACATTCATCAATAGTACCATGAACACGACGGTTCAACAAATACATAATTGTATATGATAGTTCTAGCTATCAAATAACCAATGTAAACAATTCGATATATGTAACATTTAATTCATTTCCTTACCATACATAATAACGGACCCAGTAATCATATTAAGTTGATATCTACTAAGGCACTCTTTATTCAATGATTTTTCACGTTCAATTACATGACTTTGGTAATATCAAATGGTGTGGAATAGATCAGTGTCTTGATCAGAGATCACTAACTTTCACGAGGTTCCAGAACACCTTTCACATCTGCTGCAGCAGGAATGATTCATTATTCAATTCAATACATTGTTACCGTTCGTAACTTTTCATTTCATTGGTTATTCATTTCATGTACGGTGTATTTTGTCAGTCAGTGCAGCTCGTTCAATGAGTTAAAGACTATAATGAGAATTGGTTAGATTTCTAAGCCAAACAAATGAGTAAAACATTCATTTTCCAATACACATACTATTTTTGATGAATATCATTTTAATCATGTATTCGGAAAACTGAGTTTACACCTATGAAGGCTTAGACAATAACAAAATTCAGCCTGTATACATTAGGCTTTAAAACAAACAATCTGGACCTCAATCTGCATTTCTGTGTAGTTTCTTTCAGCCGGTCCGTCCGCTTTTCTGTTGACCGAAATACGATTCGGCTGACCGAAAAAAGTTTGGCCAGAATTCCAGAGACTTGATTTTCGGGTAATCTGATCAGGGAAGTTCGGCCAGCTTTTCGGCTAACCGAATTCAGTTCGGTCAGAATTTCAGAGACTTGATTTTCTGGGTAATCTGATCAGGGAAGTTCGGCCAGCTTTTCAGCTAACCGAATTCAATTCGGTCAGAATCCAGAGACTTGATTTTCTGGATAATCTGATCAGGGAAGTTCGACCAGCTTTCATGATGTGGTTGCAGTTTTCTATAAGCCTAATTAAGACTAATAATTTGGATTTGATGCCAACTTGGGCTCAGAAGACCACACTGCCAACCTTGAGTTGAGTACAATCAAAGTGAGTCTTTTATTAACAACTACGTGCAATGCACGCATCCATCCGTGGCTTAACCAGAACCCTGTGAGGCAATGTTTGTACTAGAAGTCCTGGCATCCAAACGAAAAATGATTATGTGATGGAGCTTCACAAACCATAGTAGAGCGTATTTATTAAAAATCTAAGCCGTTCCAAATAAACTCCCATCCCGCGTAGAGGCTATCCCTAGCTAGGAGTCATGGAGGGCCAATTAATTGGATTTTCATCTATTTACTTAAGCTCAGGAAGTACCGACTGACATGTCAAAAATGTGATTTAAATCAGCGTGGGAGTGTGATATGTATGTGCGGGTTGGTCATGAAAAGGAAGGCTCGTGTGTCTAAAATGAAATTATGAGCGTTATAGGAACTCATGCTAATATAAAATGCAGTAAACTGAGACAGCTTTTCCCAAGGAACCAGTTTCTCATTTGTTCTCTTTTCCCCTCTTCCTTGCAAATCTTAGAGCTGTAAATTATTAGATATTCATATTCCACTCTATCAATTTACAGGCCCCAAGCCAAGATTTTCTCAGCCTGTTGGTTATAATTCTCATATGCATTCCAAGATGGTGACCAGCTTCACATGTTGGTGCAATTTAATGGTCACATTTTAATGGGTTGAATGGCTGGGGAAGTGGTATGCGTGTCCCTTCCCCGAGCTAGTCATTTTTGTCACGACCTGGTCCCGAGTTTTGATTAGCTCAGACAACCCCGAGTCGCTAATACATACTTACCCCCATAAATTCCAAATTAACAAAAGCTAAAACGAAACTCACAGGGATCACAACGTAACATGTGAACTGTATAAAATTGCGGAAAATATACATTGATGAAAACAAATATATAAGTTCAGTTCTATGTTCAAGGAAGTCAACCACCGTATACTTAATACAATACGGGGACTTCAATTACACCAAAATGATTTACAAAATCTAATTCTAACTTATTCCGAAAAAGGATTCCATTCGCCCTCCGGAATTAAATCCACTCAATTAAACCTGCCTGAGGTATCGGGCGGGCATTCTCCGCTGGAGGCGCGGCTTCGGCAGGACCGGCACAGGCATCTGTGCCTGTGACATTCATCAATAGTACCATGTACACGATGGTTTAACAATTAAATAATTGTCTATGATAGTTCTAGCTATCAAATAACCAATGTAAACAATTCGATATATATAACATTTAATTCATTTCCTTATTATTCATAATAACGGACCCAGTAATATCATTAAGTTGATGTCTATTAGGGTACTCTTTATTCAATCATTGTTCTTGTTCAATTATATGACTTTGGTTATATCAAATGGTGTGGAATAGGTCAGTGTCTTGATCAGAGATCAATAACTTCCAGGAGGTTCCAGAACACCTCTCACATCTGCTGTAGCAGGAATGATTCATTATTCAATTGAATACATTGTTACCGTTCGTAACTTTTCATTTCAGGTAGGTTATTCATTTTATGTACGGTGTATTATGTCAGTGCAGCTCGTTCAATCAGTTAAGGACTATAATAAGAATTGGTTAGACTTCTAAGCCAAACAGTTGAAGAAAAATTTGTTTTCCAATACGTATACTATTTTTGATGAATATCATTTTAATCATGTATTCGGAAAACTGAGTTTAACCTATGAAGGCTTAGACATTAACAAAATTCAGCCTGCATACATTAGGCTTCAAAAAAAACAATCTGGACCTCAATTCTGCATTTTTGTGCAGTTTCTGTGAGCTGGTCGGTCAGCTTTTCGGTTGACCGAAACACGATTCGGCTGACCGAAATAAGTTCGGTCAGAACTCCAAAGACTTGATTTTCTGGGTGTACTAATCAGGAGAGTTCGGCCAGCTTTTCAACTAACCGAATTCAGTTTGGTCAGAATTCTAGAGACTTGATTTTCTGGGTAATGTGATCAGGGATGTTCGGCCAGCTTTTCGTCTAACCTAATTCAGTTCGGTCAGAATTCCAAAGACTTGATTTTCTGAATAATCTGATCAGGGAAGTTCGGCCAGCTTTCACGAAGTGGTTGTAGTTTTCTATAGGCCTGATTAAAACTAATGATTTGGATTTGATGCCAACTTGGGCTCAAGAGACCACACTGCCAACCTAGAGTTGTGTACAGTCAAAGTGAGTCTTTTATTAACAACTACGTGTAATGCACGCATCCATCCGTGGCTTAACCAGAACCCTGTGAGGCAATGTTGTTACTAGAAGTCCTGGCATCCAAACGAAAAATGATTATGTGATGGAGGTTCACAAACCATAGTGGAGCCTATTTATTAAAAATCTAAGCCGCTCCAAATAAACTCCCATCCTGTGTAGAGGCTGTCCCTAGTTAGGAGTCATGGAGGGGCAATTAATTGGATTTTCATCCACTTACTGAGCTCAGGAAGTACCCACCGACATGTGAAAATTGTGATTTAAATCAGCGTGGGAGTGTGATTTGTATGTGCGGGTTGGTCATGAAAATGAAGCCTCGTGTATCTAAAATGAGTCATGAGCGATAGGAACTCTTGCTAATATAAAAATGCAGTAAACTGAACCAGTTTCTCATTTGTTCTCTTTTCCCCTCTTCCTTGCAAATCTTAGAGCCGTAAATTGTTAGATATTCATATTCCACTCAATCAATTTCAGGCCCCAAGCAAAGATTTTCTCAGCCTGTTGGTTTATAATTCTCATATGCCTTCCAAGATAGTGACCAGCTTCACATGTTGGTGCAATTTAAAGGTCACATTTTAACGGGTTGAATGGCTGGGGAATTGGTATGCAAGCCCCTTCCCCGAGCTAGTCATTTCTTGTCACGACCCGTCCCGAGATTTGATTAGCTCGAACAAAACCCGAGTCGCGAATACATACTTACTCCCCTAAATTTCGAATTAACAAAAGCTAAAACGAAACTCACAGGATCACAACATAACCTGTCAACTGTATAAAATTGCGGAAAATATTCATTGACGAAAACATAATATATAAGTTCAGTTCTATAAGCAAGGAAGTCAACCACCGTATACTTAATACAATACGGGGACTTCAATTACACCAAAATGATTAACAAAATCTAATTCTAACTTATTCCCCAAAAGGATTCCATACGCCGTCCGGAATTAAATCCACTTGATTAAACCTCCCGGAGGTATCGGGCGGGCATTCTCCGCTGGAGGCGCAGCTTCGGCAGGACCGGCACGGGCATTTGTGCCTGTGACATTCATCAATAGTACAATGAACATGACGGTTCAACAAATACATAATTGTCTATGATAGTTCTAGCTATCAAATAACCAATGTAAACAATTCGATATATATAACATTTAACTCATTTTCTTACCATTCATAATACGGACTCAGTAATATCATTAAGTTGACATCTACTAGGGTACTCTTTATTCGATGATTGTTCACGCTCAATTACATGACTTTGGTAATATCAAATGGTGTGGAATAGGTCAGTGTCTTGATCAGAGATTGTAAACTTCCACGAGGTTCCAGAACAACTCTAACATCTGCTGCTGATGTTATTTGTCAGTGCAGCTCGTTCAATGAGTTAAGGACTATAATGAGAATTGGTTAGATTTCTAAGCCAAACAGATGAGTGAAACATTCGTTTTCCAATACACATACTATTTTTGATGAATATCATTTTAATCATGTATTCGGAAAACTGAGTTTACACCTATGAAGGCTTAGATATAAACAAAATTCAGCATGTATACATTAGGCTTCAAAACAAACAACCTGGACCTCAATTCTGCATTTCTGTGCAGTTTCTGTCAGCTGGTCGGTCAGCTTTTCGGTTGACCGAAATATGATTCGGCTGACCGAAATAAGTTCGGCCAGAATTCTAGAGACTTGATTTTCTGGGTAATTTGATCTGGGAAGCTCGGCCAACTTTTCGGCTAACCAAATTCAGTTCGGTCAGAATTTTAGAGACTTGATTTTCTGGGTAATCTGATCAGGGAAGTTCCGCCAGCCTTTCGGCCAACCGAATTCACTTCGGTCAGAATTCAAGAGACTTGATTTTCTGGGCAATGTGATCAGGGAAGTTCGGCCAGCTTTTCGTCGAACCGAATTCAGTTCGGTCAGAATTCCGGAGACTTGATTTTCTGGATAATCTGATCAAGGAAGTTCGGCCAGCTTTCATGATGTGGTTGCAGTTTTCTATAGGCCTAATTAAGACTAATGATTTGGATTTGATGCTAACTTGGGCTCAGGCGACCACACTGCCAACCTAGAGTTGTGTACAGTGAAAGTCAGTATTTTAGTAACAACTACGTGCAATGCATGCTTGCATCAGTGGCTTAACCAGAACCCTGTGAGGCAATGTTGTTACTAGAAGTCTTGGCATCCAAACGAAAAATGATTATGTGATGGAGCTTCACAAACCATAGTAGAGCCTATTTATTAAAAATCTTAGCCGCTCCAAATAAACTCCCATCCCGCGTAGAGGCTATCCCTAGCTAGGAGTCATGAAGGGCAATTAGTTGGATTTTCATCCACTTACTTGAGCGCAGGAAGTACCGACTGACATGTGAAAATTGTGATTTAAATCAGCGTGGGAGTGTGATATGTATGTGCGGGTTGGTCATGAAAAAGAAGCCTCGTGTGTCTAAAATGAAATCATAAGCGTTATAGGAACTCATGCTAATATAAAATGCAGTAAACTGAGGCAGCTTTTCCCAAGGAACCAGTTTCTCATTTGTTCACTTTTCCCCCATTCCTTGCAAATCTTAGAGCTATAAATTGTTAGATATTCATATTCCACTCTATCAATTTACTGGCCCCAAGCCAAGATTTTCTCAGCCTATTGGTTTATAATTCTCATGTGCCTTCCAAGATGGTGACTAGCTTCACATGTTGGTGCAATTTAATGGTCTCATTTTAACGGGATGAATGGCTGGGGAAGTGGTATCCATATCCCTTCCTCGAGCTAGCCATTCCTTGCCACGACCCGGTCCCGAGATTTGATCAGCTCGGACAAACCCTGAGTCGCGAATACATACTTTCTCCCGTAAATTCTGAATTAGAAAAAGCTAAAACGAAACTAACAAGGGATCACAACCTAACTTGTCAGCTGTATAAAATTGCGGAAATATACATTGACGAAAACATAATATAAAAGTTCAGTTCTATGTTCGAGGAAGTCAACCACCGTATACTTAATACAATACGGGGACTTTAATTACACCAAAATGATTCACAAAATCTAATTCTAACTTATTCCCAAAAAAGGATTCCATTCGCCCTCCGGAATTAAATCCACTCGATTAAACCTCCCGGAGGTATCGGGCGGGCATTCACCGCTGGAGGCGCGGCTTTGGCCGGACCGGCACGGGCATCTGTGCATGTGACATTCAGCAATAGTACCATCAACCCGACGGTTCAACAAATACATAATTGTCTATGATAGTTCTAGCTATCAAATAACCAATATAAACAATTCGATATATATATAACATTTAATTCATTTTCTTACCATTCATAATAACGGACCCAGTAATATCATTAAGTTGATATCTACTAGGGAACTCTTTATTCGATGATTGTTCACGTTCAATTATGACTTTGGCAATATCAAATGGTGTGGAATAGGTTAGTGTCTTGATCAGAGATCACTAAATTCCACGAGGTTCCAGAATACCTCTCACATCTGCTGCAGTAGGAATGATTCATTATTCAATTCAATACATTTTTACCGCTCGCAACTTTTCATTTCATGTTGGTTATTTATTCATGTACGGTGTATTATGTCGGTGGAGCTCGTTCAATGAGTTAAGGATTACAATGAGAATTGGTTTGACTTCTAAGCCAAACAGATAAGTGAAACATTCGTTTTTCAATACACATACTATTTTCGATGAATATCATTTTAATCATGTATTCGGAAAACTGAGTTAACACCTATGAAGGCTTAGATATTAACAAAATCCAGCATGCATACATTAGGCTTCAAAACAAACAATCTGGACCTCAACTCTGCATTTCTATGCAGTTTCTGTCAGCTGGTCGGTCAGCTTTTCGGTTGACCGAAATACGATTCGGCTGACCGAAATAAGTTCGGTCAGACTTCCAAAGACTTGATTTTCTGGGTAATCTGATCGGGGAAGTTCGGCCAGCTTTTCGGCTAACCGAATTCAGTTCGGTCAGAATTCCAGAACTTGATTTTCTGGGTAATGTGATCAGGGAAGTTCGGCCAGCTTTTCGTCTAACCGAATTCAGTTCGGTCAGAATTCCGGAGACTTGATTTTCTAGAAAATCTGATCAGGGAAGTTCGGCCAGCTTTCATGATGTGGTTGCAGTTTTCTATAGGCCTAATTAAGACTAATGATTTGGATTTGATGCCAACTTGGGCTCAGGCGACCACACTGCCAACCTAGAGTTGTGTACAGTCAAAGTCAGTATTTTAGTAACAACTACGTGCAATGCACGCATCCATCAGTGGCTTAACCAGAACCCTGTGAGGCAATGTTGTTACTAGAAGTCCAGGCATCCAAACGAAAAATGATTATGTGATGGAGGTTCACAAACCATAGTAGAGCCTATTTATTAAAAATCTAAGCCGCTCCAAATAAACTCCCATCCCGCGTAGAGGCTATCCCTAGCTTGAAGTCATGGAGGGGCAATTAATTGGATTTTAATCCACTTACTTGAGCTCAGGAATTACCGACTGACATGTGAAAATTGTGACTTAAATCAGCGTGGGAGTGTGATATGTATGTCGGGTTTGTCATGAAAAGGAAGCCTCGTGTGTCTAAAATGAAATCATGAGCGTTATAGGAGCTCATGCTAATATAAAATGCAGTAAACTCAAGCAGCTTTTCCCAAGGAACCAGTTTCTCATTTGTTCTCTTTTCCCCTCTTCCTTACAAATCTTAGAGCTGTAAATTGTTAGATATTCATATTCCACTCATTCAATTTATAGGCCCCAAGCCAAGATTTTCTCAGCCTGTTGGTTTTTAATTCTCATATGCCTTCCAAGATGGTGACCAGCTTCACATGTTGGTGCACTTTAATGGTCACCTTTTAATGGGTTGAATGGCTGGAGAAGTGGTATGCACGTCCCTTCCCCGAGCTAGTCATTTCTTGTCATGACCCGGTCCCGAGATTTGATTAGCTCGGACAAACCCCGAGTCGCGAATACATACTTACTCCCATAAGTTCCGAATTAACAAAAGCTAAAACGAAACTTACGAGGGATTACAACGTAACCTCTCAACTGTATAAAATTGCGAAAAATATGCATTGACGAAAACATAAAATAAGTTCAGTTCTATAAGCAAGGAAGTCAACCACCGTATACTTAATACAATACGGGGACTTCAATTACACCAAAATGATTAACAAAATCTAATTCTAACTTATTCCCCAGAAAGATTCCATATGCCGTCCAGAATTAAATCCACTCGATTAAACCTCCCGGAGGTATCGGGCAGGCATTCTCCGTTGGAGGCGCGGCTTCGGCAGGATCGGCACGGGCATTTGTATATGTGACATTCATCAATAGTACCATGAACACGACGGTTCAACAAATACATAATTGTCTATGATAGTTCTAGCTATCAAATAACCAATGTAAACAATTCGATATGTATAACATTTAATTCATTTTCTTACCATTCATAATAACGGACTCAGTAATATCATTAAGTTGATATCTACTAGGGCACTCTTTATTCGATGATGTGTTCACGCTCAGTTACATGACTTTGGAAATATCAAATGTGTGGAATAGGTCAGTGTCTTGATCAGAGATTGTAAACTTCCACGAGGTTACAGAACAACTCTAACATCTGCTGCTGATGTTATTTGTCAGTGCAGCTCGTTCAATGAGTTAAGGACTACAATGAGAATTGGTTAGATTTCTAAGCCAAACAGATGAGTGAAACATTCGTTTTCCAATACACATACTATTTTTGATGAATATCATTTTAATCATGTATTTGGAAAACTGAGTTTACACCTATGAAGGCTTAGATATAAACAAAATTCAGCATGTATACATTAGGCTTCAAAACAAACAATCTGGACCTCAATTCTGCATTTTTGTGCAGTTTCTGTCAGCTGGTCGGTCAGCTTTTCGATTGACCGAAAAACGATTCGGCTGACCGAAATACGATTCGGCCGACCGAAATAAGTTCGGTCAGAATTCCAGAGACTTGATTTTCTGGGTAATCTTTCAGGGAAGCTCGGCCAGCTTTTCGGCTAACCGAATTCAGTTCGGTCAGAATTCTAGAGACTTGATTTCTGGTAATCTGATCTGGGAAGTTCGGCCAGCCTTTCGGCCAACCGAATTTAGTTCGGTCAGAATTCCAGAGACTTGATTTTCTGGGTAATGTGATCAGGGAAGTTCGGCCAGCTTTTCGTCGAACCGAATTCAGTTCGGTCAGAATTCCGGAGACTTGATTTTCTGGATAATCTGATCAGGGAAGTTCGGCCAGCTTTCATGATGTGGTTGCAGTTTTCTATAGGCCTAATTAAGACTAATGATTTGGATTTGATGCCAACTTGGGCTCAGGCGACCACACTGCCAACCTAGAGTTGTGTACAGTCAAAGTCAGTATTTTAGTAACAACTACGTGCAATGCACGCATCCATCAGTGGCTTAACCAGAACCCTGTGAGGCAATGTTGTTACTAGAAGTCCAGGCATCCAAACGAAAAATGATTATGTGATGGAGGTTCACAAACCATAGTAGAGCCTATTTATTAAAAATCTAAGCCGCTCAAAATAAACTCCCATCCCGCGTAGAGGCTATCCCTAGCTTGGAGTCATGGAGGGGCTATTAATTAGATTTTAATCCACTTACTTGAGCTCAGGAATTACCGACTGACATGTGAAAATTGTGACTTAAATCAGCGTGGGAGTGTGATATGTATTTGCGGGTTTGTCATGAAAGGAAGCCTCGTGTGTCTAAAATGAAATCATGAGCGTTATAGGAGCTCATGCTAATATAAAATGCAGTAAACTCATGCAGCTTTTCTCAAGTAACCAGTTTCTCATTTGTTCTCTTTTCCCCTCTTCCTTACAAATCTTAGAGCTGTAAATTGTTAGATATTCATATTCCACTCAATCAATTTATAGGCCCCAAGCCAAGATTTTCTCAGCCTGTTGGTTTATAATTCCATATGCCTTCCAAGATGGTGACCAGCTTCACATGTTGGTGCACTTTAATGGTCACCTTTTAATGGGTTGAATGGCTGGAGAAGTGGTATGCACGTCCCTTCCCCGAGCTAGTCATTCTTGTCATGACCCGGTCCCGAGATTTGATTAGCTCGGACAAACCCCGAGTCGCGAATACATACTTACTCCCGTAAGTTCCGAATTAACAAAAGCTAAAACGAAACTCACGAGGGATTACAATGTAACCTCTCAACTGTATAAAATTGACGAAAACATAAAATATAAGATCAGTTCTATAAGCAAGGAAGTCAACCACCGTATACTTAATACAATACGGGGACTTCAATTACACCAAAATGATTAACAAAATCTAATTCTAACTTATTCCCCAGAAAGATTCCATACGCCCGTCCAGAATTAAATCCACTCGATTAAACCTCCCGGAGGTATCGGGCAGGCATTCTCCGTTGGAGGCGCGGCTTCGGCAGGACCGGCACGGGCATTTGTGCCTGTGACATTCATCAATAGTACCATGAACACGACGGTTCAACAAATACATAATTATCTATGATAGTTCTAGCTATCAAATAACCAATGTAAACAATTCGATATGTATAACATTTAATTCATTTTCTTACCATTTATAATAAGGACTCAGTAATATCATTAAGTTGATATCTACTAGGGCACTCTTTATTCGATGATTGTTCACGCTCGTTACATGACTTTGGAAATATCAAATGGTGTGGAACAGGTCAGTATCTTGATCAGAGATTGTAAACTTCCACGAGGTTTCAGAACAACTCTAACATCTGCTGCTGATGTTTTTTGTCAGTGCAGCTCGTTCAATGAGTTAAGGACTACAATGAGAATTGGTTAGATTTCTAAGCCAAACAGATGAGTGAAACATTCGTTTTCCAATACACATACTATTTTTGATGAATATCATTTTAATCATGTATTTGGAAAACTGAGTTTACACCTATGAAGGCTTAGATATAAACAAAATTCAGCATGTATACATTAGGCTTCAAAACAAACAATCTGGACCTCAATTCTGCATTTCTGTGCAGTTTCTGTCAGCTGGTCGGTCAGCTTTTCGATTGACCGAAATACGATTCGGCTGACCGAAATAAGTTCGGTCAGAATTCCAGAGACTTGATTTTCAGGGTAATCTGATCAGGGAAGCTCGGCCAGCTTTTCGGCTAACCGAATTCAGTTCGGTCAAAATTCTAGAGACTTGATTTTCTGGGTAATCTGATCTGGGAAGTTCGGCCAGCCTTTCGGCCAACCGAATTCAGTTCGGTCAGAATTCCAGAGACTTGATTTTCTGGGTAATGTGATCAGGGAAGTTCGGCCAGCTTTTCGTCGAACCGAATTCAGTTCGGTCAGAATTCCGGAGACTTGATTTTCTGGATAATCTGATCAGGGAAGTTCGGCCAGCTTTCATGATGTGGTTGCAGTTTTCTATAGGCCTAATTAAGACTAATGATTTGGATTTGATGCCAACTTGGGCTCAGGCGACCACACTGCCAACCTAGAGTTGTGTCAGTCAAAGTCAGTATTTTAGTAACAACTACGTGCAATG